>VZUA01013553.1:52907-63591 GCA_013401035.1 Horornis vulcanius | reverse complement strand
GACCGGCCGCGCCGCCGAGCCCGCGACCATAGAGCGCCGCGCGGGGACGGAGCGCCGCCCGCCCGCCGCCAGCGCCGCCTGCCGGGCACGCGGGCAGGGAGGCCCCGGAGGAGCCGGGGCGGGCGCTGCTGCGGAACTGCCCCGCTCTCAGCGACAGAAAGAGAGTCAGTGGGGCTGGAAAAAACCTCCGAGATCGTCGGCTCCAACCTATGAATGAACACCTCCAATCAGACCGTGGCACTGAGTGCCACATACAGCTTTTCTTTAAACATTTTCAGGAACGGTGACTCCACCACCTCCCTGGGCAGCCCGTTCCAATGCCCAATCACTCACTCCTCATAAGAAATTGCTCATAATGTCCAATATGAACCTTCCCTGCTGCATCTTGTCCTCTCTCCTATCACTAGCTGTCTGGGAAGAAGACGGCGACCCCGACACGGCTACAACCTCCTTTCATGTGGTTGCACAGAGTGATAATGTCCCCTCTGAACCTCCTTTTCTACAGGCTAACCAGGCTCGGCTGCCTCAGCCACTCCTCAGGGGACTGGTGTTCCAGACCCTTCAGCGGCTTCGCTCTTTCTCCCTGGACACTTTCCAGCACCTCCATGTCCTCCCTGAAATGAGGGGCCCAGAGCTGGACACAGCACATCGAGGGGTGGCCGAGTACAGGTCGACAATCACTGCCCTGGTCGTGCTGGCCACACTATTCCTGATCCAAGCCAGGATGTCCTTGGCCTTCTTGGGCAGCTGGACACAGCTGGCTTATGTTCAGCCAGCTGTTGACCAACACCCCCATGTCCTTTTCCGCCAGGCAGCTTCCCAGACACTCCAGCCTGTGGCGCTGCCTGCGGTGGTTGTGACCCAAGCCCAGGACCCGACTCTCGCCCCTGCAGCTCGGCCAGGGCCCGGCCGCGCCGCTCGGGCGGGGGCGGGCGGGAGGCGGAGCAAGGGCAGCGGGAGGGGGAGGGCGGGTCCGGGCCGAGGGCTGCCGCCGGACCGGGGAGGGCACGGGAGTCGGACAAAATGTAGCCAAAATCGGTGCTAAGTTCTACTCCAAACCGGAGAAACGCTGCATTCCTAGGTGAAGTCGGCCAGATTTTGAGAGAGTCAGTGTTCCAGAGATCAGGGATGGATGGGTAAGCCCTGGAAACAGCCGTCCTCCTCCTCAGAGTCAAGCGGTTACCTGTGCTATTCGTCAAATTCACCGCGCCTTCCAGAGCTGGGGCTTTCCAACAGAGCTAATAAACCACTTAGTAAAGGACAAAATTCTCTCTTAGCTTAATCATTTATGTTTCCATGTCTTGCTGCCCTACATAGCCGGGGCAACGCGCATCAAAGCTTTGTAATCTGCCACGTGCACTGAGAGCTGTCACTCGGGCTCTGCTGAGTTGGCAGGAATATTGCGAAGGAAGAAAACAATTTAATTTTGTTCAGGGTAAAGAGGAATTCCATCCTGATGAAAGGTATGCGTGGATTGTTTTAGTGTTCTATTGTGGCAGCTGTTTCAACCCCTCTAGTTGATGAATGAGTCTTAGCTGCCCTCAGCTCTCTTTTCTGTATGACGCTTTGTGTCGAGCCAGTCATTAAATCCTTTGCATTCAGCCTTCGGGCTTCGTGTCAGCAGCAGTGGTTGGTAGTTCAAGTCTGAATTTAGACTGCAGAGGCGGCACATGCCCAATTTGCAATTTTATAACTCTTTTCCTAAACTGTAACCATGTTAGTTCCTCCAAAATTCCATTTTTTAAAGCTCGTGGAGTGTATGATACTGGCATGTGTAAGCAAAAAAAATAAGGAAAAAATGGAGGATTCATTTGGCTCTCCAGTAGCTGAATAAGTACAGTGCAGTAAAATACACTTGGGCTAGTGTATTTTATTCAGCTCTTCTGTGTCCTTCCTCTCCAAGAGGCAAAGTGGAAAAATTCCCACTTACAACTTTTTTTTTTTTTTAAATCTGTTTATTTTAAAAAGAAGCTAATTTTTGAGCTTCACTTTGCTCAGTGTCAGCCAATTATCTTGGCCTCTTAAAAATCTAACAGCATAGTACTGAGGATTTGAGAAATGCTGTAATACCAATTTTGTCAGAGCAAGGAAAAAATCAACGGAAAAAAACAGGAGAAAAAGCCAAGAAATGGAGAATTTAAATTTCCAAGTGTATTCCTAATTCCCACTCTTTATTTCCCAAATATGTAACCATTATTCATTACATCACTGTTACTCTGCTGTGATAAATGTAAATTAAATGTCAATAAAACTCTCTAAATTATAATTTGCATTCAAAGACCATGGCAAGATTAATGTATGTAATTCTCCAATTTCAGTCTCTTGTGGTAGGCTTCTTTAAATTTGATTAAAGCTTTTGAAAGGAGTCACTGTATGTTGCCAGTGAATAATTTAATTCCTGTCTGTATCTGTCTGTTCAGCCATTTAAGATACCTAACAAATATTACATGTGTACCATCTTCTCAGCATCTAGAGAGAATCTATCACAAAATTTTGTTCATACCTAGTGTTTCAGTATAAGCTATACAATAGCTGACCAGTATACGTGAGTTGGAGGCAGACCATTATAATTTAAACAGTAAAAAACCCCAAACTATAGTATGTTATTGTAAGTTAAATTAAATTAAGCATCTCTCAGCCTTCTTGGTGTTTTTGGTGAACATGTTATTAATCCCTGTCTATTTAGTAATATTTTAGGTGCTTTTTGCCTTAGAAATACCCATGGCTTAAGCAGCTTTTAATTTTTGGTAAAGAAGGGCATTAGAAGGTTATTGTTAGCTTTTGACACCCAATGAGGTCAAGAATTACTGCCAGCAAGCACTGAACAAATATGCTGAAAAAAAAAGTCTCTGTTCCACATACATTATTATCAAGATAATGGAGGAAAAGAAACATTTTTAATTGTATAGGTGTAAACTGAAGGCAGTTATAGATATAACTTCAAATGACAGAAGGTTATGGCAAAAGGAAAGGCATATTTATAAGTGTGGATAGAAAGAGCAGAAAAAAATACAAGGTTCTTTTCAATATGGTCTTGTTTTCGTTTAACATTACTTAAATGCTTAGATAATGAATTTTTATTCAAGAGTTCTATTAAGAGAGTACAAAATTCTAATTGCAAAATGAAAACTATCCAGCATTTGTACTGTGACATTTCCATCTTCCCTGACATTTTTAAATGGCTTCATAAAAATGATTCCCTTACATTTTTAGTTATTTTGAAAGTTCAGAATGTTGAAAAAACCAAACAGCGAAAGCTACTGCTTTTCAGTTTTTCTGTAGATGAACGTTTCAAAATGCATTTATTTTTTCAACTAGTTGTTTTGGGGTTTTTTTTCTCGGTGCTATTCTAATTTTTTCCCTCATCTGCTCACCTGATTCTCACAGCAAAATTGGTTTAGTTAGTTATGAACAGCAAGTTGCAGAAATGTAGAAAACATAGTGGATTATCTTAAGTAAAACCAAGTGGATGTCAGCTTATCTTGACAAACCAAGCAGTATTTGGAATGAACATGTATCTGGTTCCTAAATGATGCACCACAACTAGGGAGGCCCAGAGTTTCCACGGCAGGAGAAAAACCATCAGAACAGGCCCTTTGGTGTATAACACAAGGCATGGCCCACAGAAAATTGGCCTGACACAATCAGAAAGCACAGAGGTCTGCAGACTACAAAAACACGTGGTGAAAAACACTGCCAGCCTGGATCTTCTGTGCACTGCAGGGACTGCTTCCTGGCCAGTGGCTGTTCTGCCATGACATCTCCTGAACCATCCCCAACCAGCAGGTAGCAGCTGTGGCCATGGGTTCCTGGAATGAAGATGGAGAGAAGTACTCTGAGATGTACTGTGAATGCAATGCCATTTGCTGCTGCACCAGGAGATTAGGCCAGGCTGCTGCACTGGTGCTAAATTCCGACTCTGAGGCCTCAGTATATGAAGTACTGAACAACGTGTTTCCCTTCAGCTAGTGCTTGTGTCTTACTAAACCTGGGCTATGTAGGATTAGTAGCTAATGAAGGAGTCAAATTTCCTGAATGAATATGTGACTTGTGGCTCATGTTTTGTGGTGGGAAATGTGTAACAGAACTGCACCAAACATAAATGAAGGGATGGATATAATGGCTGAGCATCACCAGACACAGCCATGACATAGACTTCAGAACTGTTTATTTTAGAAAGGAGATGCTTGGCTATACATTGGGGTTTGTTCTATGGATTATTAACATTTCAACCAAGAATAAAACTATTTCCACTAGCATTTTAAGTGAGAGATAAGGTAAAAAAACCCAGTCTAAATGATACTACTGTTTAATGAGTCTGAATGAAAAGACAATCAAGGCTGTTTATATGTCTAGATTTCAAGAACTTGGATACTTGGATACTTGGATAATTAACACAAGCCATTTCCATGGAGTAAAGAAGTATTTGCAGAATTTCATGTCTCTTTTCAAGATCTGCAGAATGTGCTTCACCAAATTATATTTCTTAAGCACAGCAGGGGTCTTTTCACATGTGTTGCTGTGGATTTTTCTTTTTGAAGCATAGACCCGATCAGCTTGGTTGGGATCCTGCAGTCATGATGAGAGTGGAGCCAATGGCTGTTATTAATCTACTTGGGATTCACAGCTCTGTGGCTGGATGTCACAAGAGACATTGACCAGAGACACGCAGGCTCCTTTAGAAAGTGGTCAGTGGGTTCTTTTTTATTGTGGGATGCCCTCCTCTTTTATACAGAAAGTCAGAGGCCAATTTGACTGGTAACACAAAAGGTAAACTTCTCTACCAATTGGCCATCCCAGAGGGACATCAGAAGAAGGTCCCTCCTATAAGAAAGAATGTAAACATTCTTATATTTACAAAACATTGTTCTTCTGTTTACCAGAAGAAAGCCTGGGAAAGAACTCTTTTTAATATCAACACAGCCAGGCTTGAAACTCAGGACTGCATCTGTGGTTACTTGGCGGAGGACTTGGGCATAAAAAAAAAAGGCTGTATTGGTATTTCAGCATATGCCATTTCTGGTATTTCAGAATATCCCATTCCTAATACCTGTCATATAATTTAAAGTATACAGTCCTTTACCTAAAACACTTTCATCATGTCCAAGTGAACCTTTTAGACAGTTAGATATTTGTGTCGTTAGATTAGAAAGACATTTTTTTCCCCCTACTTCTAGAACTTTGATCTCCTTGGTAATAGAAGGTGTAGTGTGAAACATTACCATCATCAGGTGACTGCGTATAAGTGCTTCTGAGGACATGTTGGTTCCCATGTCTTAAAAATTCTGTGAAAATATTTCTGCAGATGACAGCATTTAGGGATTATCCTCAGTATTTAGCAGAAACAATCTTATTTTGCCAGAAACCTTTATCTTGACCTTCCAGACGTTATTAAAGGTTATGACTGCCAACCAAATTAAATTGAACTCCTCAGGGCAAGGTTCAGTTCTACTTCATTTAAAACCATGAGTGTTGCCAAAAAGAAAATGTATCTGTTAGGGAGAATGATCCACATAGTCACTATAGTTACATTCCGTGACAACGCCTGTGTTACTGCCTGTGCTTCTGCAGCACTGACTAGGAAAGAAGTACAGGAGGGCATAGATAACTTTGTCATTACTTTTTCTCAAATGTTTGCAGCAACAGGAAAAAGAGTGTCCAGGGGAAAGTGAGCTATGGTCTAAAGGTCAGAGTATTTACGGGCTGAACAGAGTCAATGACCTCTGTTTCGTGAGATTGTCTGATTTCTGTGGTAACTTTCACTTCACAGTAGCTTGCACACTGAGAATGTGCATCGTGGGGCATAACCCCCAGCTTTTGCTTGATTCCCTATGGCAAGAATGTATTTGCTGTGTGTACTGCCTTCAATGCAGGGTCAAAGAATACCACTTAATGCTTTTGATGTCTAAGAAAAATGCTTGGCTCAGTGATAGATTCTCAGTTGGGTGACTGACATGGAATGTCAAACATGCTTACTACTCAAAAGGTACATTCTCTTCTCTCTCCTTTGTGTATCAATTCTACATTTTTTAGACTCTATTTGTAACAAAGTCATGTAAGGTGGGCCTCTGCCAGGGCCTCAGCCTGGTTAGAGGTGCTAAAGAAAGAGTAATCTCACAAAGATGACAACACACAGAGACATAAACGCTAGTGCATAGTATTTCGTTCTGATGGCCTGGTCCTCAGAGGGTCTAAAGACTATTTAAAGCAGCTGCATTCAGCATCACTATCCAGCTTCTGAGAACAACCTTGTTTGGAATCTGTACTGTTCAACTGAGAACATATGGGGAAAGTCCTACCTTAAAAGTCAGTATTGAGTTTATCACTGTTTAATATGGAAAAGTCTTCTGAGAGCCCGTCTTTCCTGATTCATTATCACATGAGCCCTGAGAGTAGGAAGTGCTGTGAAAAACTTGTACCAAAATCTCCAGTCAGGTCTTACATATTCAGGGTGAAAAACTGGGTTCTTCTCTTTAATTTTTCTCTGTATCTCAAAGTTTTGTGCTCCTTTTCCATCTTCTTTTACTGGTCTTCTACAGGAAGTAAAGCAGGGGTCTTCAAATTATTTATGGATTTTTGAGAGGATTGATTTATCTCTACTCCTGGTCCTGTTGAGCCAAGTTCCTGATCCTGATTCTATGGAAAGGCAGGGGAGAATTTTATACAGTAAAGGGCAGGGAGTTCTTTGGGAGGCCTCAACCTCACAGTAGCTTCAATGAAAGCAAATGCTCATGGACACCTCTTTTTCTCCCTCAAACTCACTCCCAGGCAGGGTAAACTGAAGCTGACAAATACAGTTTCTTCTGTGGACAAGGGTTCTACCATGAAGAGTGCAGGAAGAACAGCCAGGAGCTAGAAAGATGCATGGTGGAAAGGGTCATGGTGAATAGCATGGCTGAGATGGGGGGGAGTGTGAGTGGGGATCATAGAAGGACTAGAATAGTTTGTTCTGAGAACTTGTGGATGGATGCTCCATCTCTGGAAGCGTTGTTCAAGGCCAGGCTGGATGGGGGTCTCGGCAACCTAGTCCAGTGAAAGATGTCCCTGCCCATGATGGGGAGATTGGAAATAGATGATCTTTAAAGCCCCTTCCAACCCAAACCATTCCATGATTCTGTGAAGTAAAAAAATGGTAATAGGGAGAGGTCCTTGGAAACAGGAAAAAGGGAAGTGTCACAGTGATCTTCAAGGCAAAACAAGAGAATTCAGAGAACTACAGGTGAGTCAGCCTCATCTCACCTACAGCAAGACTATGCAATGCACATTGCAACAGGGACCTGCACACCAGGAGCAGAAGCATGGACCGATCCAGAGAGGTGACAGAGATCCAGGGGTGCCACCAGAGGGCACCTCTACTCCAGGCCCAGGAGGAGTCCGGGGACCCTGAGAAGACGGTAGTAGAGGAGATGGAGCATCTCTGGGGCCTGCAGTGGCCAGTCAGGCAGGGACCATGGTGGCTTGCACCCACCTGGGGCCACCTGGCAGTCTGATGGGCCACGAAACGACCAGTTGCTGATTTGGGGAAACTTATTGCCTTGAATACTGCCACCGGATTAAGGAAGACTTGAGGAGCCCCAGGCATTTCCAGGTGTCTAAAACCTTCAACATTTGCAGCAGCATCCTGCACAGCTGCCTGCACCTTGCTAGTAGCTCTGGTGGCAGCTGAATGACTGAGTAAATGGGGGCTGCCAATCTGCTGTCTTGTCTCAGACTGCCACATCTTCCTGTATCATCACTAGAATAGTCCCCAGATCATATCCCACGACTGCCAGGGTCCCTTCAGCTGGGTCAGTCACTGCCTGTGCTCAGCTGGGGCTGGAGGTGGTTCATGAGAAAGATGTGGGGACTTAGGGTTTTCCCTGGGAGCACAGGGGTGATGTGACTGGGCCTGATGATCTTTGCCTCCACTCAGCTGCAGAAAGTGCTGCACTCCTTGAGCCCCAGTGGTGACCAGTCCCAGCTCCTACACCAAGGACCAACCCTTATCCCTCTGTTCAGAGGGATATGGGGAAGAACACGTCAGAAATTTCTAACCTGGCCTTATTGATGAGGATCCAGCTAGGGGTAACTGTCACCCCAATAACATTCAGTGAATTTTTCATCTAAATCTGGGAAATTCTATGCAAAATGCTAACTGCTGAAATGTTCTGCCTGCAGTATCAACCATTCTGAAGCCAAGAGGAAAGAGATATGGTTTAGGTCTCCACCTGGAAGTGGATATGGGAGTATACATATAGGGGTATGGGAGTGCTTCAGCACTGACACACCAAATACTCTCATGCAAGGAGCCTGTTGTGTGAGCCTGGACACAAAGGATGGGAGCTAGTCCAGGAGCATGTCAGCCCAGCCCTACAGGGCAGCATGCCTGTGTGAATCAATGTGTTTTCACCAGCAGCCTGCACCTTGCAAAGACAGGAGAAAGTCCAACAGGCCAAGAGAGGTGACCCAGAACTCTCCAATTCATCTGAGCACAAGGATCTGTGAATGTAGGTGAGCTGGAAATCTGTACATCCAGAAGTGCTTGTGCTTGACTACATTATTTTCTCACTGCAGCCCCAAACTTGAGGTTGATAACGTGTACTTATGTTAAATACTCTCTGATTTATCTATGTTAACACATCTTTAATGATTATATCTGAAATATTCTTAGACCTGAAGCATGCTTTATATTGGCTTGTAGATTTTGGATGTGGAATCAATTTCAGAGCAGCTATCACAACCAAGAAAAGGTGTGAATTTAGATTGTCTCTCGAAGCCACATTAAAGATATTTTTTTGTTCTTGAAAACCCATATTTATAACATGCAGAGGAATAATGTCCTATGCTTTAGTATCATATACAATCACAGATATTTAATAAGATTCTTTGCCTACTCATTTTCAGTTATTTAATATTATGGTATTTTAATGAAATTTGAAAGCTGAAAGTTTTAAGTTCTCACTTACCTGGATCCATTGTACTTAGAAACTTGCCACATATATTTAGTGCTCTGCTCACAAACAAATCAAAGCTCCCCCTGGAACCCAAGGAATAAAATCACTGGGACCTTGGGCAAGTGCTGTATGTTGTAGGGCTGTGACCTGGATTGACTTGGCTCTTCTGAGCTTGACTTGAACATGGTTTCTTCTTAGCATCACAGTCATGTTTGAGGGTTTTTTTTAAATCTGGAGATAACAAACTGGAAAACCCCATATATTTATTGTTTTCATAATAAAAATCAAACAGAATATATTTTATTATTTGTAAAATTTGCATTTAACATAAACAGAGAGCCATTTAATGGAGAGTCATTTAGTACAAGAGTAGAGAAAGTTACAAGTGTGATGAGAAGGTTATGGTTGTTGATTTTCAGCTGCTGTTGGGAGAGCACTGAAAGAAGAATTCCTTGAAAAGATACCATTCCTAAAAAATAAGAAGAATTCCTAACAACTTTTTAAAGAAGTTTGCAGATTCTCTGGGAGGTATCCAGGAGCAATCAGCACAACTTCCAGTAGTTCAGCTGCCTGAAAGATGAACATAAACACAGCAAAAATTATTTTGAAGTGTACACAGGTGAAATGTGCAAGATCTAGATTGCATTTAGGGAAGCCAGTTGTTTCCCAAACGTCACAAAATCTTTTTATCCCATCAAAGCAGGAAAAAAATAGGCCTCTTAACAAACCTTTATTACAAGAAAATCTTGAATGGTAACCAAGAGCCTTAATTACCATGCCAAGAAGGAGCCTGTTGTTTAATTTCTGATTTTCTGTTTACATAATTCACAAGTTCATTGAGGAGTGTGTAGTTTCATTGCTGTTCTTCTGAGTCAGGCCATGCTTACGGTTTGCTCTCAATTCACGTATGTAATTGTCATCAGAAATTAATTTAGTTCTCAGAGGTTTAAGTTTGAAAATATTGACATTTATGTCTTTTCTCACAGGAAAGAAGTTATCATGATTGTTGAACTACATACAGCAACTATTCTGCTCAGCTAAATCATGGGGTTTAACTCCTGAGGAATTCAAATTACCTAGATGTGATTTTTTAAAAATATGCATCATCTGAACAATCCACATATTCATAATTCAGTTTTTTGTGACACTTTGGAAGAAATTTCTGGGGAAGAAATCTTCAGCAGGCAGCAATTTCTGCTTAAAACCAGAGAGGGAGTGCTGGAATAGCTGATGGTACACTGGTATCTGACTGGAAGAATCAGGTTTCTGGTTCTGGTTCACATAAAAACAGAAGTGGCTGTACCAAGGCAGAGTCTTCCAGAGAAGACAGAAGTGAGGAAAATGTCATGTGGGTATGGCAGTTTCTGCACAAATGAGAATGGTGGAGCAGTAGCTTAAACACAGATGTCTGACCCAGCATATTTATGTTAAATCTTCAGGTCTACACTGAGAACATATGTCTTAGGTAGAAACTCCTCGGTCCTTCTTTCAGAACCAGCCTGTCCAAGACTTCCTCTCACAACATTGCCCCCACCTGCTTTATATCTGAGTTTTATCTTTTGTATGAACATTCAGACAAATGCTTCCCACGAATGTCAGTCACGAGAAAGAATCACTCATGAGAATGAGTATGTGATGGTAGAGACACACTATGAATTCCTTCTGCAGAGAAGATGACTATTTTCCCTTTTTTCCTTCCCTCTGTCCAGATAACAAGCCAGAAGGTGATCCACACCCTGCAGAACTTGTTA
>VZUA01013552.1:2067-18434 GCA_013401035.1 Horornis vulcanius | reverse complement strand
AAGGGCTTGTGGCAGAAAGCACCAAAGCAAATAATGTTATGGACTTTGTTGTTATTCTTGCCCCAGAATATCTCTGTCTTTTAGTGGAAAATCTCTCCCTCAAAACTGGATTCAGGCCTGGCCCTGAATAGATCCTTGCTTTTCTGTATCATATTTTTTTTCCTCTCCCTTTTACTGTCAGAGGGGATTCTTTGATGCTCTTTCTCCTACAGAGTCTGTTTTCCAGTTGCTATGGCCATGAACAGCCAGAGAAGCAGGGTTCCTGGGAACCAGAGAAAAATGTGGCTGGTGATAGCTTAGCACAGTGTTTCAAAGGAATAAATCAATTGTCCTGACTAATACATCACACAGGCTCTGACAGAAAGTTCAGGTCTCGGACTTCAAGCCTGGCAGCAAATTGTTGGAATTTGGTAAAAGGACATATTTTCCTCCAGGATTACTTCAGTGTGTCCAGGCTGGTGAGAAATCTGCAGTCAATTTAAGAAATTTGTCATGCTCAAAACAAAAAAGCAAACATCACAAAAGACAGAGATTTTAGCAGAACTTTGCTTTTCCCTGAGAGTTTCTTTGATGTTGTTCCAGGAGGTGTGGTGGACCATTCTGCCCAAATGTACTTTTGTCAGGAACTTGAATCACCTCCATGAGCCCTGTATGAGATCTGGAGGCTGTTCCCTGGCAGGAGATGCAGAGCTGGGATGGATTTTTCTCATGAAAGTTCATTCTGATGTTAAACCTGAATTGAACCTGGGGACTCCTTAGACCTTTGATGTGCCCAAAATTTGCCAAAACACGAGACAAACTGGAGGGACCCAGGAGGTGCCCACAAGGAGAGTTACAGTGCAGACCTGGGGATGTGAGGAGAGGCAATCAGGAATGGATCTTGCATATCCAACTCCTTGTTCCTGAATGTAGCCAACTTCAGAGGATGATTTCAGAGATCTTCTCCTAAGGCAGAAAGAACTCAGCCTCCTACCAGTTTAACCCAACTCCCAACTAGAAATGTTTGGGGTAATTAAAAAGCCCTTGATATTTTGTATTTTCTGCTTCAATATGATAAAGCTGTACTGAGGACAAAAGGAACTTTTTAGTCTGAAATTGCATTCACTGGAAAACATTGATTTACTTCAGTTGAAGCATTGCACAAGCCCATGTCAAATTCCCTGGTTAGAAAACAGCACACGACAATTGAAAGGCAGAGTCCCTACATTCTCAAAATGAAACATCCTGACCTGCTGTTCTGAAACCAATTCATCTTGAGGTTCACCTACCTTTCATTTTAGCAGATAAAAAAGACCTTTACCATCTCATTCCCACATGCCTTACAATTTTGAGTTTAAACCAAAGCAAAAAGCAAAATTCTTCCACTTGTGCATTGGATGCTCCTGTCACCTGTCAGGTTCTCCATTTCACTCTACACCTTATTGCACTTTCATTCTTAATGCTGTCCTGCAGTGATGAGTTCCACAGATGAAATGCCACATTCTACAAAAGGATTTTCCTCTCTCCCAACTAAAACCCTGCCTTGAACTTCAAAACTGCTTTCCTTAGTGTATTTAAATAAATTGCAAGCTTGCAATGATACACACTCATCTCAAAGTTCATAGCAAGCATGTAGGAGCTCAGGCTTACTTGGTTCCATGGGTCTGTGCTTTTGACAGCTGAGAACATTTCTGATTATTCCCTGTTCCAATAAATTGGAATGCAAACCTCAGGTCAATCTCAGAGACTCAGTATGAAGCAGGAGCACATCCAGCTGACCCACAAAAAATCCCTTCTTGGGCCACTGCACTGTGCTGAAAAGGAGAAATATTTGCTAGTGAACAGCAGCACAGAAACAATTATTTTCTAATGTTATCTGCCCTACTTGGGTCATTTTCTGCTCGTTTTCTTCTGCTGTGCCAATGCCTCTGCTCTGCTGAGGTCTGGTTCCCACTTGGGGAGCAGCAGGCATCCTGCACATCCATTTGTGCAGAGCTGAATTTGGATGTCAGCAATTTGTTATGGATACCTCCTGCTGCATGAGAAGGATGTTTTCTGCAGAGTGACAGCTGAGTAATCTCTCACTGCATGTACTGCAGATTAAAAAACCTGAAAATCCCCTGTCCCTGAAGACTGCCAGGCAAGCAAACATAAAGAGACAACGATCAGCTGGGGCTCCAGAGATAAACTAAATAATTACCTGATGGTTATTAACAGCTTATTAACACCAATCTAATTTTATCACCGCAGGTAGAATTCTGTATGAAAATGTTTGATGAGCAGTGACAAAAGGTTTCACTCCCTGCTACACAGCCTGCAACACCCCTGAGAGAGCAGAGCAGCAAAATCACAAAATTCTTGGCATGTGGAACGGGAAAAGATTAAACTGTGGGAGACAGATAAAAAGAAGGGAAATGGTCCTGTAAATGCACAGACATTTGCTTTCAGAAGCCCAGAGTTAAGGATCTTCTCTAGGAAGCCTGAGATCACCTAATACTTCGAAGATTTTCTTCTTCATTGAAGAAAATGTATGTATATATACACACCTATATATGAGTGTATGTTTTTTTTTTTTTTTCTTTTGAAGCTGATCAAAGATGAATCAAGAATGATTTCGCATCTTCAGTTATTTAGGAAGAAATGGTCCCTGTGACTCAGGACAGAAGGGCTGACTGCTTTTTGATCATGACAGCTTTTGGGTTTAACATGGAAGCAGCAGCAGCCAGAGCTGAGGCTCAGCAGAGGCTGACCCAGGCCAGCCCCTTCCTCACTTCCCCAAGTCACAATGACTTCCAGGCAGAAGGCTGCAAAGCAGTTTTTTGTCTTTTTTTTCTTGAGTGCAAATAGGTAAAATATTTAGGCTTTGTAATAACTAATTACCCTGTCTTTGAACTACCCCAAGGACAGTTTAAAAGAAAAGACAGAAGATTGCTGACAAAGCCATACTGGATAAGGAAGAGAGCAGCAAGGATCTGAGGCCAGAAGCGTGCCAGGCAGTGTCACGTCCCTGCCACCTTGTGACAAGGCACTACAACTGCAAAGCCAAAAGCCTGCAAGCCCTGGAGCTGTCGCATGGATGGACCTGGTTCTCTTCCCGGGTCCCCAGAGGGAAACACAAGGGCACGTGTCCACCCCAGGCAGGGATGCAGTCACTGACTCTGTCTGGGGACAGGACCTTCCCTGCAGGTGGCAGAGGCTTGCCCTCTCCCTGTGGGACAGGGACCTCCAGTGTTTATGACCAGCTTCATTTTGTCAACATCCAGGTACTGTTAGAGCTGGAGGGGCCAAGGCTTTTTAGAACCATAAGAGCCTCTAGGTTGGAAAAGTTTTCTAAGGTCATTAAGCCCAACTGTTGCCCCAGCACTTCCAAAGCCCCCCAAACCAAGTCACTGAACACCACATCTACACATCCTTTAAATATCTCCAGGAATGGGGACTCAGCCCTTCCCTGGGCAGTCTATTCCAATGCCTGACCACCCTTTCAGTGAAGAAATTTTTCCTAATATCCAAGCTAAGCCTTCCCTGGTGCAACTTGAGGCCATTTCCTTTTGTCATATCACTTCTTTCTTGGGAGATCTCATTAAAACTTACCTGCTTCTTACCCAGGAGGTCTCTGGGTTGGCTGGATGAGAGGAGAAATACTCCCACCACAGGGAATGGAAGCTCAGGAGTTCCCACACTGAGGCAGGGAGAGCAGCAGTCCTCACCAGAGCTCAGATATCAGTTTTCAGTGGTTGGCTCTGCTTTTCCTCCCAGGCAGATCTCTGCAGAGTGCTTCAAAATTGGCTGTTTAGGAAGGGGGAAAAATAGGTTAGCCAAGTTTTTTATCCAGACTTATCTGATGTTTTTGCGTGCTTTGCCTCTTCCTGACTTCCTTCTGCTAAGAAAACAGCTGCCTTTGGACTTCTAGGGGGACCTTTTATGTAATGCTTGAAAAGGAGCAACAGAAAAGTGCCTTATTTTTAAAGACTCAGCCAAGAAGACACATTATTGCAGCTTCTCCATCCCCATGGCATGCAGAGCTGTGGCATCAGGCCAGCTCTGCTCCTCCTTCAATTTGTTCCCAAATCTGCTGGAAGAACTGAAGGCTACTTTGGTTTTCCATTGTTCTGGTTTTCATGAAAAAGATATTTTGTGCTGTTACCCGTCCGTGGAAAGGGCCTTCCCATCTCACACACTCAGTGACACAAGGTTACACAAAGCTGCAGCAGCCTCTGCTCCAGATGGGAAGGGTTTTCTTCCTCCTCTGGCACCTGGCTGGCACAGGCTGCTCAGAGAAGCTGTGGCTGCCCCATCCCTGGAAGAGTTCAAGGCCAACTGGTGCTCTGGGATGAGGCTCTGAGCAGCCTGGTCTAGTGAAAGATGTCCCTGCCCATGGCAGCAGGGTTGGAATGAGGTCATCTTTGGAGTCCCTTCCAACCTGAACTATTCCATGCTTTTATGAACTGAAAAAACCCTGGAGAATGAATCTGTAAGGGTCACTAAATACATAAAAGCACATCCCCATCAGCATATTTTTGAATAAAAACATTCTACTAAGAGGGAGAAGTATTATATGTATTTTCTGTTTCTAGCTTTCAGGTATGATTTTACCTATCACTTAAAGTTTTAAAATAATTTCTTCTTAAATAACAAATAGTATTAAAATAGCATTTTTACACTATTGCAGAAAAAGAAATTGCTGACAACGAGGCCATGTCATTCTTTATGGAGCAGAGCCCCAGAAATCTATGACAGAAATTTTACAGGATAAGTCACTCCAGAGTACAAACTTCCATACGAGTTGGCAGTTCAGCTCCTGCACATCAGAAATCCAAGGACAGGCCAACCTCAGGCTTCACGAATGGCAAGATAATGAGAGACATATTGAGGACATGCCTTAATAATATTACAATTCCCACATCAAGGGAGAGTATGGATGGCTCAGGATGCAGATTCTTTCCTCTCCCATGGCACATGTCCTCCAAGCTACAGTAGATGCTTGGGGTCTGTGTTATGGTAGTTTTGAAACTGAAGCTGCTTAATTCTGCTAGTGAAGGTTAACAGAGGTTCTTTTAATAATAAACAGATGCAAGTTGTCTCTGTCCCCACACTGAGGCAATGAACACAGCCAAGGAATGGTGTCTTGGGTCTGGGCTAACTCACCTTCACACCTTCTCCACCAGGTGAAGTGGCACCAGTTCCCTGTGCTGCCTTAAACAGTCCCTGTCACCCCTGGCCAGGGTTTATGCCCTAAGCATCCCTTGTTCTGGAATTCCAAGGCACTTTGCAGGACAGTTTTTAGGCAGTGTAAGTGCAGCTTAGAGACAGCACAGTCATGGGTCCTGTTATTCTCAGCTCTGCTGGGGAGGATTCACACCCCATTGACTCCTCCTTTGAGCAGGACACTTTAAAGCCCTGTCAGCAGCAGCAGCAGCAGCGTTTCCTAAACCCCTCCTGCCTTTGTGAGCGCCGGCTCCCGGCCGTGTAATCCTACGAGCTGGGGGTGATCAGCCACCAGCAAAGGATTTAATGCCATGGCAATTACACCTCGCAGATTAGACTGGGGCCTGATGACACGGAGCTGAGAGTGCCTGTGGCAAACAGCAGCCTCGATGGCTTAAGGCTGCTTGCAAGCCGGAAGATTTCACCTGTCCCCACGATATTATGTGCTCTTAGGTTTCACAGAATGATGAGCCACAGGATCTGTAAGAGCAGGAAAGGATTTTGAAGACTCCTGCTGCGAGGAAAAGACATCTGAGGGAAAAGGATATCCAATGCCTCTGAAAATCCCGTAGGAGCAGGCGGCAAAAATATTTCTACATGCATGACAGTTTGAGAAAGAAATAAATTCCAGATTTGTTGTGTTGGGATGAACAGGATCTTTAGGACTTCTCCTTATGCAAAAGTTTGTGTGGTTGTCTGTGTGAACATGTGTGGAATGGGGATTGCTCAGCTCAGGTGACAGATCTGGGGGCACAGCAAAGCCACCTGGTCGAGGAGAAGGTGTCCCTGCCCAGGACAAGGGGTTCAAACTAAGTCATTTTTAGGTCATTTTTAATTTTCCAACCCAAACCATTCTATGGTGTGGTGAAACAGGAGAGTTGTAAGAGAGAGGAAGGATGATTTCCTTTGGAAGGATAATTTTTTGCCTCTCTAGTAGCAGGCTTTTGTTGGAAGAATTGTTTTGCTCTTAGATTAGCCTTGGCTGAAAGTGTTTCACCGTGCAGGGAGTGGTAACAGCCTGGTGCACACATTGCTCTTTGGCAGATCACACAGACCTACAGGGAAAAAAACCCTGCCTTAAAAAGCACAAAAAGCCCCCAGTATTTCTGTACCAAGAGCAGATACTCCTCCTCATGTTTGGAAATATCCATTAGGGATTTTTCCAGCAGATGGCAACAGCAGACCAGTTTGTAGTGCAAGGCCAGCCTTTGCAGGCTTGCATAAAACCTGGCTGGGCTGTACCCAGAGCATCTTCCAGGTCTGCTTCTCCTACTCCTGGTATTGAGCTTACCCCTGGTACCCCAGGGTTACTGTAAAATAGAAAAAATCAGTGCTGCAGAAAACTGCACTACAAACTCTGGAGCTCTCAGTGCATTTGCAGGGCTTAAAACATACCTGGTGCATTTTGAACAGGTGAAAATTATGGCTCCCCCGAATAAAAATAATTTCTCTCCTACATATCTTTTTGAAAAATAATAATTCCACGGCTGATCAGAGTAGCAGCACAGACAAACACAAAGAATAAAAAAACCACAGTGTTTGATGTTTTATCAAAAGGTGTCTCTTCCCTACCATGTCCAGAAGCTGGATTGATGGACCAAACTTTTCACCACATTCTTGTCATTGCTTTTGAGCCATCTTTAAGCAGCTGCTCTTGGGAAGTGCTCATTAGTTCCTTGGGAAGGAGATTATCCTGCTTGAAACTGCAGGCTCAGCTTTTAGCCTCTGGAGGAGAGAGCTGTGCCGTGGATCCCAGGCACTGCAGATGCCAACACCCGTGGAAGCATCAGGGGAGCTCCACAGCTGAGTTCCACTTCGCTCTGCCCAGGCTCTGGGGAAGATGTGGGAGATATTTTTCATAATCATCAGCCCTGCAACATCGTTTTTCCATCAAAATTTTGAGAGCACTATTGTTTTTTTAATAAATAGTAACACTGTTTTGCCATTTGCAAATTACAATATGAATGAACCTGGAAGACGTAACTCGAGATAAATTTACAGCTGAATGTTCAAATCTTTTTCTCCAAAATTTAGTCAATGTGTAGTTTTTCCCTTAAGCTGAAGTACAGGCCAGATTTATAGAATCATTCAGGTCAGAAGAGACCTTTAGGCAGTGAAAATGAGCATTTAGGTGTGATATGAAGCTTGGGAAGGACTGAAAAGGCTGTAAAACTCAACTGATATTCTTTAGAAATTAAAAAAATATGGAAATAATTAATCATTAATAAATCCCCCACAGAAACGACACAAGGGACAGGTTGCAGGGGAGATACCTGAATGCCAAAGCTATGCTTCAGTGGGATCTAAGGTGGGAATTTTGCAGAGTTCCTGTACACAATTTTGCTTCCACTGGGATCAGTGAGCAGTGACCACCCCAGAGCAGGAGGTGTCCCATCAGCTGTGGCTCAGAAGACCTGGCTGTAAAAAATACAGGTTATTGTCCCCAGGCACATGCCAGTGGTCTGGAAAAGGGTGACATAGGTTATCATTACTATTGTGTTTGCTAAATGGAGGAGCTGCTCAGTCTCCTCTTCACTTGACTGACGCTCTCAGTTGTGGTGCAGGTGAATGGCACCACTCTGCTGTGTTTCACCTCCCTGAGGATTTTCTGTGCAGGGAACTGCAATGCTATTGTAAGTTCTCTGCTCTCACATAATTCCTCCAGAAAAAAACATGTTAATTTTGTATGTTGTATGTTGGAGGGGAAACTGCTTTCTCACTGTCCTAAAATCCTTTATCACTCATGGTAACCCACAACACAATCCCTGCACGTGTTGTCTTTATGTTAACATTGTTTACAAGTGTTGTGAATAAACCCAAATCCAACTGAGAAAGTTCCTCTTTGCTCACATTTCCATACAGGGGTGGAACTATCACCTTGGAAAGAGCTTTCTTCTACCAGTGGGAGATGCAAAAGAAAAAAAATCCAACCTATGGATGCCAGCCACACCACAGCACACAAAGCTACTGCTTTTAATGGGTTAGGCTGAGAGCTTTTCTGTTGTTCCTTTGCTCTTCTAATGAGGAGGACTGAGATGTCTTTGAACTGGCTACAGACATGAAAGATTTAGTAAACAAGTATTCTTTATCCCATTTCTGGTAAGAGCTTGTCCTGACAGATATCTTCTTCCTCCTGAGGTTTAGACCACAGTTTGATCTTTTTCTTTTCCCTTTTTTCCCCCCTTTAGACCCTGAAGCATTACACAACATGATGGGCAAAGGCCCAGCAGTAATTAGACTGATTGAACACTGGAAATGTAGACAAAAGAAAAGGCTGGAAATCACTGTTGCTCTCCAGGCTGACACTGCCAGGTCCTGAGGTCTCAGTCACGAGAGCCCACGTTTCTGAGAGTACCTGTACATGGGTGTGTGCAGACCTTGGGTCCTGCTGCAGCCTGGAGCTCAGATATCCACACACAGCTCCTGTAGTCCCTAGGACCAACCCAGCTCTCCTTGCTGCTCCCGTGTTGTGCCTGTGGAGCAGGGAGGGAAGCAGAGGCACTCAGGTTAGCACACAGCAGTGCACAAGCTGCCAGGTGTCACCCAACTGACCTGCACTGAAGAGGAAATCTTATTTTTCAAAACTTTCCATCATGCCATACAAAACAACAAATCCTTCCAAATCTGGAAGTGATAGCCTGGCACGATGCCCCAGGTCATGTCTTACATAAAGAGTTATTTTTCTCCTGCACAATGCTCTACATCCTACTTTTACAGATATTCACTAAAGCTACATTAAATCATAACAGCCAGGCCTTTGTATAACTGTGCTTAACTCTTGCTTAGCTCAGGGCATCCTCCCATTCCTCAGGGTTCAGAAAACACTGAAACTCCCATGTTTTCCTGGTGGCAGCCTGCTTGCAGCTGCCCTCCTCCCACCAACAGAGTCACCTGCCAGGCTTTCTAGGGCAGCCTCCAAGGTGGGTATTTGTTGTTTGAGAGGTGATTAAAAGCCTGAGGAAAAAAAACCTAAGTGATATTGTGGTTCTGAAGGTGCAAGAATCATTAGCCCTGGAGATGTGAAGGTCACCTGGTTTATGTTGAGCACACTCTGGTCACTTTAGCTGACTGTTCAGCTGGAGAGATCCATTTCCATGTGCTGGGGTTGGTCCATCTCCATCCCTGCTGTGAGAAGGTGTTCTGGGGTGATTCCACTGCCTGTTCAGCAGAGGCTTGCACACACACCCTGCCATCAGCAGCCTGGCAGAGAGTGACTGAGCCATTCTGACAGTGCTAACGTCACCACTGATGCCTGAACTTGAATCCCAAATTTTACCAGAGCAGTTCTTCCCAAATTTTCTGCTAAGAGCTGTACAGTGCAGCTCCTCTGCTGTTTCCCAGCTGCAGATGTGTGTCCATCCCTTGGAGCCCCAAGGAGAGACCCTGGGGAGTCCTCTGTGCTGACTTGAGGGGACCAAAGGGTCTGACCTTGAATTTAAGGGCTATTCTACCCAGGGCCAGGATTCAAGCTGATTGTACAATCTAAACCCCCCCCACACACAGTGGCTTTGAATCCCTTTACTTGGCTCATTCAGTGAGGTTTGCCCTAAAGAAACCAGGTTACAATTGTCCCTACTCTGCTTAAATCTTGGTGGAGTAGGTTTAGATGCCAAGTTGCTGTAAGCTTTTCATTGGTGCAAGCCAGCAATCTGCCAGAAAAGCTTCACATGACAAAAAATTTATCCTAAAATTAATTTCTAATCATTCTGAACTTCAGAGATGTTCAGTGACAAAAGTCAAAGAAAACTTAAAATGATGCACATCTACAAGGAACAGGAAAGTTTGACACTGATATTGAAACATTCAACCTTTAAACAGCAAGTTTTTATTTCTTATGGGAGAAGGAAATATAGAAACATACAGCCACTTAGGCCAACTGCAACCAGTAGAGAGTAATTAAACTTGCATTTATCAACACAAAAAGCTGGTACAGAAAAGCCAGTGTATTTTTTTCCTCAATAACTATCTGATAAAAATCGTTTGGCTGTAATATTGACATTTTTGTGACTATTAACTCATTGCAGACTCAGCCACAACGAAATAAAATAACCCCCCCCCTACTTTTAAGTACCAAATTCTTTTTACCAAAGCAAGTGTTTTACTGCTCTGTACTTGGGCATATTGGGCAGCTTATTTTCATTCAGAAAAATAAAAGAAGCTTTTTCAGTACAAAAACCCTCTCAAGCAGCAGAGGATATGCTGGCACTAGTGTAATTAGAGAGGTCAGGAATCGCAGTACACCACCAACATTTCTTTATCTTTATCAACTGAAAAAAAAAGTTAAGCCAATGCCTTTATAAAGTAAAACTGCCAAGGTTATTGCATTGGGAGGACTGAGGGTGCTTTATTTGTGTGGTAAATTTATTTGCCAGGTCCTGCATGAGCACAGCAAAAACTGATGTTTGCCTGGAACTCATGAATATTCATTTATGGGCAGCTCTAAGCACCAGACTGAGTTGGGACACAGTATGTGGTAGCATAATTTGGAATGAACTGGTCTGCTGGAGAAAAATGTTTTGAAAGATTTTAGATGTTTGGGTTAAGAGCTGGCAAAGTCTGCAATCCAATTCCCATCATGAGGCAACCTATCATCAAACACTGGCTCCCAAAACAAAATCTGGCAGATCTGAAGTTTGCCACATTATGTCTCCCAATCTGCTTTCGTAGCCCTTCCCTTCCTCAAAGGCTGAGGCTGCGCCGTGCTTTCCGTGCAATGCTGAGAACACGGAGCCCTTTGCCAGTGCGCTCCTTACTTTGGGTTATTTTTAAATCTCCACAAAAGCTCCCGCTTTCTTCTGTAGCCAATGCCTCTTGTTTATGGAAGTGGTTCCAATTTATTTTCTATTAAAAATAAAAAAAAAAAAATCCACTGCCTCGAAAACGCTGCAAGTATCCACATTGTTCTCCTGCATTGTTTTCCTTATAAAAAAGGAATTCTTTGGAACCGCAGAGGCATTGAGTCGCCTCCACTTACTCTTTTTTAACCCCTCCCAGCTCTCAAATAGTGGCTTTCAAACAGTGACCTTTCCTTTTTGTGAAGGCCAGCTTGTTATTTTGGGTTGGATTTCCCTGCTGATTGTTCTGCGTTTCCTCCCACGTTGCTCTGCGGCAAAGCCGCTGCCGCCGTTCCCGCTCCCGGAGGGACAAACCAGGGTGACCACCCTGTGCTCCTCACCCCAGCCCTGCTGCTCTTGGGGGCTGTGCATAGCCATGGGCAGAGCCAGACCCCTGGCAGCCTTTCCCATCTTTGCTTGGATGGCCAAAACCCATCAACTTCCTATAACAGCCACAAATTATAAAACCCTGGCAGGAGTGGCCATTAACACACGTGGTGTCCTGACCATCATTCAGATGCTCAGAAATGCAACAGCAGCTTTCTAGAACTGCTCTCAAAGAGCTTCACCCATGGGTGTCATAGGAAGACACACATAAAAACCTGACCTTTCCTAGTGAAACAGCTGATCCACTTCTCTGCATGGGAATAAACACCTCGTTTATACGCTGTAAGGGTAATTATTTGTCATCCCTGTATATTCTCTTTCTTGTAACAAGTTTTTCCTTAATATTACAAAACTCTTGGAAGGACATGCAGAACCCATCCCTTTTCAGGTAGTACTTCTGCAGGACCTGAATTAGTTTGGGTCACTACAAAACGCTGAACCCACAAGCAAAAAGCATGAGACACATGTAGGATTTAGGGTGAGCCTTGAAATCAGTCCAAACCTCTAATACAATCTTTAAACAAAATCTTGGCTACCTGAAGCAGAGAGGTGCAAAGTCCACCCACTCCAGAATGTTTTTTGAGAGAGTCAAGTTAAGATATAAAATACAGATTCGATGTGCTGAAGAATCTCATCTCGATTTCTAGACGCTGACACTGAGCCTGGCAACAAGTCCTGTCAAAAATAAACTGGGACATCTCAAATACACTCAGCAGCAAAACATCTACATCTTGATTCCTTGAGGACTGCTGCAGGCCTAGGAATCTGGAGCTCTGAGCAGACAGGCTTTGTTTTAGGAGCAACATGTTCTGCTGGATTCAGAAGAAAATATTCTCAGAAATTCCAGCTCACCAGGAGTCTGAAAGCTCCTCATTTTGGTCTGACTTTGGGATGTAACCCAAATGTGAAGAGATGATGTTTCTTGGTGTCTTGTGAGCCTGAAGTGCTGCTTTTCAGCCAAAGCCCATCTAGACCTTGCCCTCAACTTGCATGTACAAGGCACAGAGACAATAATGGGGTTTTCTAAATATTCATTTGATTATGAAGTCGTTTATATTTCAGAGTTCAAATTGAGACAAATTGTATTCCTTCATTCAAAATATTTGTAAAAATTCTCACTTCTGTTTCTTTCCCAGTTATAGTTTCCATCTGCCACTGACTGCATGAGAAACATTGATGTCAAAATTTTAAGAAATGCTTATCTATTTTTACATCTATTTGGTAATTTTACAAACTGCAAGTAAAGAAGGAAAAAAGAGATGATTCTAATATAATCTTTTATCTTGTACTTATTTCATTGAGAGGTGTGATAGGAGGCTGAGATCCTGTGCTAGCCAAACTTTTAATGCACTACACTAACAATATAGGTAAAGCCTTAAGTAATTGGAAAAAAAATAAAATAAGTGGGAACAAAAAGGAGAAAATGACCCTCCTACCAAATCCTTCAGCCTTGGCAAATATCTGCTGCATCTCAGAAAACAGAGTGTGAGACAGAAGGAAGGTGACAAAAAGGAGGAAAAACAACATCTGAAATTTCGAAATGTTTTCTGAGGGTTGAAACAAGATGAAAATTTAAATTTAAGGGAAATATTTTGGTGCACCAAATACTTTTTATACAAAAGTCTATTTTGCAGGATAAATGTTTAAGACACAAATGTTGGCCATCTGTAACTGCAGCAGTGAGCGAGGCAGCAAGATGGAAAAGGTGTCGTGGCAAATTGCCTTGCCTCCCTCTGGAGTGCTGCATTGCAATGAGCTGGCCCCGGTCCCAGAAGCAGCAATGCCATATTTGTGTTGTGAGAAATGCAAGGTGCTCAGGCCTGGGAAAAGACCTCTCCTTGTGTCCACACTGCCTGCTCCAGAACTGCTTCAATACCACACTCCTCACTGCATCCAGAGTGAAACATTTCCTCATCTCTACTTCTGCTTATAGGCAAATGGCTTTTTTCCTCTTTGGGAGTAATTTGGGCTACAAATACAGCAATGAATATGCTACCTAGTAGGAAAAAGGGAAATAAATATGTATAAGTGGCTCTCCTGCTATTTGTGTGGGCTTGTGTGTGCCTGAGCACAGGCAAACATAAACACACACATATCTTATGCCTACAGAATATTTGTGTGTGTTCAGTGGCTCAGTTCCAGTGCAACTACAAACACCCGTGCTCATTATAGGAAAATGTGTGGTTCTTATTTTAAAACTCTCTGAAATCTCTAAAAACATAAAGGCACCTGCACACCAAACATCTCCCCTGAGCTCATTTTATTGAGCAGTGTTTATACTGGGAGTGTACGTGACACTGCTTGAGACACCATTTTCCAAAAGTCCTCCAAAGCTTATTCCAAACTATCAGAAAAAAAGTATTAACATCCTCCTTCAATCCCTCTTTTAACCAGTTCTTACCACATCTCCTCATCGATCCCTCTCCCCAGAACACTTCTATTCATCCCACTAATGAGAGGCAGATTGATTTCTATCATTTCACCTTCCGCTGCCTTATTGATGCAGGGCTTGTCCAGAGGGAAGAGTCACCCTGTGGTGGCAGTGACAGAGAAGCTCAGTCAGAGGACACTGATGCTCTGGTTGCAAGGAAGTTGAGGCTATCCTGATTTACACCAATCCAGTATCCTTCACCTTAATGATGAGGATTTTTTGAGAGCTAAAGCTAAATTACAAACTGATCAGAGCTTCCAGGCAGCAGGGAGTTTGGTCTTTGTTTTAAAATGAATGGCTGTCTTTACAGAGGCTGAGATTATCTGCTAAGTGATTACATACCTACACACATGGCAAAAGATTAGCACCTTCCCTGCACCCCTTGTCAGTGTTATTCTTATGTGCCCAGCCACCTCAGACATGAGCCGTGAGAAACACAGCTGTTACATTGCAGGGAAAGTTAAGAAAGTGATGTGGGGGCACATCTTTCCTGCAGTTCAAAGACTGGTCAAGCAGTTCTGCTTTTTCTGCCTCTCTTTTCCTTTTTTTTTTTTTCCACATTTAGGCTTTAGTGTCTCTCTCTTTTCCCAGGGGTGTACATGTTAAAGGAAGTTCAACTGATCATCAGGCTATATCCCATTTCCATGTTATTCCAGCCTTACTTGAAGAGATGATATATTTGATGGGTTTTAGCTAGGCTCTATCACTCTGAATTTCCCCCTTTTTTCCACTTTGCAATTATGATTTGTGATGGGCAAATCTCAAAAGATTAGAAACTTGGCTTGGATAAGCAACTCTATGTCTGAAGTTTACATTTCTATTTTCAGCCATCGGGGTCACTGCAACAAGTGTATGAATTATCTGCCTCAGATTCATGGGATTTGAATGACCAAAGACTTTGGCATATTTTAGGAAGAGGAATAAGCTGATAGCTGTGTTTCCAGCTAACATAGTTCCTTTGCCCCATAATTAAACAGACCAAGGGGATTTATTGATTTTCAGTCACATCAGGGGAAATGAGAGCTGAAGGTCTCAGAGGATTGTTTGACTTTGGAGCAGGACTCAGATGCTGTATCCCATGTCAAGGCTTTTCCCTTTGGATGCTCTGGCCAGAGCAAGGGGTAGAGATGAACGCTGTGAGTGCTTGTGCAGATGATGTTCTTTCAGAAAATAAAATGTGTGTACTCCCCAAAGGGACTGGAAGGCACATATATTTTCCTCTGGGCTGCAGAGTGCACTCTTAGCTCACCCTCTCTGCAAGACTCTGTTATTGTCACTGTGAAAACCTTAACTGTGATTCTTCACTAACATTTGGCATCACTTTAAAACCAACTTTCCGTAGAGATAGATCAACTACAAAATTGGCCTTGACTGTATTTTCTCACTGAGAATGCAGACAGGAGATGAAAATCAAAGTTTAATCCTGTTGCCTGCTGTAGCAGAGCACAAGACAATGCCTATCTGGGATGTAGCATCTCTCCTTTTATTTATCTATTGTATGCCTGTGTCTGAGACAAGTATGTTCTTGCTCTGTTTCCAAACAGAAGAGCATTACAGAAAATACTTCTGATGAACAAAACAAACGTATCTACTTTTCTTGTAAGATTTTACATCAGCTAAAAAAGAAATCTGGCTACAGACAACAGAAGGGTCTGACTAAAACGGGGTGGAGGGTTGATGGGATTTTGCTTTCTCAAAGAAGTTCTCCTCAGGGTACTCTGAGGGTCATAAGCAGGAGACAAAGCAGTTTACAAGAGTTTTAGCTCAATTTTTGCAGATCTGAAGAAGTCTAGCTGTAAGCATTTTGGGACAGGAGCTGGGTAAACACTACTGATATTGGGCACAGGTATCTAAAGTGACAACACAAAGGAAATAATTTCTCCAGTGCTGGCAAACTGGGTGCTGAGCTCTTTGGAAGGTCTGGCCTGAGAAAGCGGTACAATGCAAAAAAAAAAAAGAAAGAAAAAAAAAAAAGGTTTCCTCAAATGGGTGGTACGAGGCTTGGGGAATGAATGTTTGTGGAGCACTCAGCCCCTGGTATGAAAAGGTGCTGTAAAAGTTCAAAGTATTATTGTTATGGCATACTTACTCAGCAAGGCAGGGAATATCAAAGGCTTTCTTCTCCCAGCTGGCTCGGCCTTATCTCAAGGAACTGTTGGTGGGTGGCGATTGCTCTCAGGGACTGGTGATGACAGAGGAGTGAAGGCACTCACTTTGCTTGCAGAGCTGCTCTGGGCACCCTCCTGGTCCTGCCAAGGCTCCAGTTCCTCCTTGGTGCTTTTTGGTGCACGCACACCCTGTTCCCAGAGAAAAGCCTGGAATGAAAACACAGAGCTCTGACACCTGGCTAATGGAGGCACTCAGGCAAGGGCTTTCACTCCCGACTGGTACATTGGGAAATAATTGATACAAATTGCTTCAGACATTCAAGGACTGTTGGTCCTCCTTCCCACAGGCTATTTTTAGGCCCAATTAGGCAGATGAAATGACACCAGAATTAATTTGGGTATACTCCAATGTTTGGACTTGCC
>VZUA01013551.1:0-10639 GCA_013401035.1 Horornis vulcanius | reverse complement strand
TGATTAAGAAGTATTAATAATGAAAAGAGAGAAAAAATATGGATTCTGACATGTAGGTCTTGATACATGTAAAGAAAGGTACCTAATTGGCATGGTCTTTCCACATGGGAAGAGGCATAGTTGATGATTTGGCAGAGATGAGCTTAAAACAAGAATTTGAAGTAAGGTGGGTTAATACTTATAAGCAGTTTTGCAAGGGTGAAAGTGCATTCCCAGGCTACGAAAATGATGAAAAGATTTTAGAGGGTCAGAGACACAGCGTTGGTTTAAGAGTGCAAGCAGGGAGAAAGCAGGTTGATAAAACAGGGAAGATTTAACAGCTGATCTGAAAATGAGCTAGGGGCGAAGTCAGCAATAAAATTGTTTGGTTTAGAAATAAAAAGAGGAAGAAGCAGAAGAAATGTGGACTAGATGTAGTAAGACACTTAAGCAGCAAAAATTCAGCTGCTGTGACATTTAACATTTAGGCGCCCAGTCCCTGGAGTGAAATTAGAAACTGAGAGCTGAGCGCTTATGCTCCTAATACTTATTATAAGAATAATTATTCTCTTAATTCCTGATAATTAAGTACTTTGAGAAGGCAATTCAAGTATTCTGGTGTTGTTCAAGGTATTTCCTCTACTTAGTCACTTAGAAATCCAAGGATATCCTTAAGCTCTACTCCAGTTTTCACAAAGTGGCTAATTCTGTGCCAGCTGCTCATAGCATGTGCCTAAGTGAAGCTTCAGGCAGACTCACTCTTGTGATTTTTGCACCAAGAGGTCTCTGTGTACTTTGCTCCCTGAGTCACACTTGTAGGCAATGCATCCTATCGCCTGAAGTCTGGAATCCATTCCTGAGAGCAAATGGTTGGAATTTTTGTGTGAAGGAACTGTGTGAGGCAGTCATTGATGAGATTTCTGTGGTTCTCCCTTTGTAGCCACTCATTGTTTACTGGGCTAAAGGCTTCACACTTGTCCAGCAATGGGAGGTAGATGTATTTCAGCCTTGGAACAGCTCTGAGAAATATCCTGGCTTTGAGGACAATGTCCTCAGCATCAACCTGGATGGTGGAAACACACGGGATCATAATTTATCCATTCCTTAATGTTGGGTCACTTCACCTGTGCACAAAATGCATAATTCTTGGTGGTAGTAACAAGTTCATGGAACTGAATTAAGCTGTAGCCTATTGACTAATTCACTTAATTGAGAGAGTTTCAGTCCTACAAATACTTTTCAGAGAAAAACATGCTGAAAAATAGGGTACTACGCTATTTATTGTACATTGACTATTAGGCAAAATATAACACCTAAAGTCTTTAAAAACCAAGTAGCCACTGTCTTTAAAATTTTCAAGCTGAACGGTAAAGTTCCTTAATAAAAGGTCATGTTCTTGGGAAAGTGTTTTGCATAAATCAAAAAACACCTCTTCATTTCCTCCCTGAGTACACACATTCATTTCTACATGAGAAAGAAAAGGGGGGAGAGAAAACAAAAAAAGACAAACACAGGGAATTGAATTCAAGATAATGTCAAGATACTTGAAGGAAATTGTGTTGTGATTATGGAATGATGTGCTCAGAACTGAAGGAAAGGATGTGATCAAACCCAAATTAAGCATTAAATTTCAACTGTGTGGAAATCTAACAAAACCACTTAGAGACATTGTTAAGACATGAGGCTTAAAAGTTTAAATAATAAGTACAAAATAATACCCTTCATGAAAATGTTTTTTGTTGCTTTTCTATGTCAAAGGATTAATGAAATAAAACTTTTAAAAGTATTAGAATTGCCACATTCAATTTTGCTATATTTAAAATTGGAATAAGTGCCAAGGAACTAACAATCATTTCTGATCCACTATGAGAGCTTCCCACATATGAATTTAGAGACCTAATCCAGCTGCTCTGACTCTGGAGTAATCCCACTTATTCAGAACTAAAGCCAGATCGAAGGAAAATAGGATTTGGCAGATAGTCTTTCTCTTTTTGTGCCTTTTTATATATTCAGTTGGAAATATTTTATTAATAAATACTGTACTTTTAAAATTCTTGTTAAAGTTTTGTGAAACTGAGATAAACCTTTTAAATTCCCCAAATAGATGTAGCTAAGTGTTCACACTGTGTCTGTATTATTTGTGAAAATGAATGTATTTGATAAAAGAAGCACAGCCCAGTTCAAATCTGAAACCCCACAAATACCTCAGTGCACTGTTAATGACTCTAAAATCAACATTACAGAAGTTCTCCAAGCAACCAATCCTCATCCAGTGACCCAGGACCGAGTGGGAGCAGCCACTGGAGACAGCAAGTGGGATATGATGGGTATTAGTGATTTTTAATTTTTTTAAATTAAATCTTTCAACAGCTCCCATGCATCTTCTTTCTTAAGCAAAATTTGTGTGGGTGATCTAGATTTTATTTTCATACACTGTTAGTTTTTTTTAAGATGTACAGGTTTACTGATCTTTGATGTAACATGCATGCAACTGCAATTTTAAAGTCATCCTAATTTAATTCTTTAGGATTGTATTTTTAAGTTCAGGTAGATGAGAAATGGTTCTTAGGTCTATTTTCTCAGTAACAGGCCAGAAATCAGTTAGTAACTCAGAACTATAATAAAATAATATTTCTTCGTCCTGCCTCAGGTGGAAGGTGTTTGATTAAAAAAAAAAGTCTTTCTGGTCTTTCAAGGCTTTATTTCCTGCAGTGTTTATTTTGGTGGCACCCATTCCCTAGCATATGTCCTCAAAAAAGTAGGAATTTCAGAGGTCTCTTCTCCCTAAAAGGCTGTGCATAGATGGTCCTTCTGCATCCCTGTTAATCCCTTGGTGAAATTTCTGAAGTTAGCTATCTGTATATAAAGTACAGATACTTAAATATATGTATATAAATATCACCACCCCAGTATAACTCATGTTATAAGAATATTATAAGAATATCTGTTCTAAACTACTTTAAAGTTATGACTTTGTTGTATATCTACAGCTGCTGAAAACACTCCTGTTACAAAATGTTGAGCTATGGCACTATCCACAATAGAGTAATATAATAAAGCATTCCAGACTTGCCAAGTGGCTTTCAGAAGCTACCTTTCAGAAAAAAAAAAAAAGTGAATATTGAAAGCATCAGCGTCACTCTTTGAAACTTATTAATGCTTTGGCATGATTGATTGTGGATAAGATATTCTATGTAGCAGATATATATGCAGTATCTTGTAGACTCTTCAAGGAATTTCACATAACTCAGCGAAATCTCTGGCAGCTAAATAGATGCTAATAATTCAAATAAAACTGTAGCTTTTTTTTGTTTGACAGTCAACTCATCAATATGCATCTTGTGTCATTTTTTCCAGCACAGTTATTTCTAACAGCAGTGTAGGTTTTAGTTTGTTGCTTTGTGAAATGTTTAAACTTTTGCAGTATAATACAAAGCAGTGGATCTGGTACTAACTTACATATTCTCAGTGTGAAGCCCTGCAAAACTGCGATTACTTTCTGTGAGGTTTAGATCACAAAGAGGTTAAGCATATATTACCATGATTCTTCACTGCAAAAGCCTTTGGGTATATAGCCCCAAGAATACATTTCTTCTTAAATTTCAGTGTCTTCTTGGCATGTTCACACTTCAGATATAACAGTATGCTGTTGAAAAAAATTGCATGTAAATGTTTCTATGCAGAGTTTGGAAATATTTGGGAATGATGATTATTTTAAAAAGTCACAAAATGCTTGCTTTTAAGAGTAAATAGTGGTGTAGTTCATTATGTAACTAATCTTACAGGATAAAAACCTTAACAGTTTAATTTTCTGCTTACATTAAAAGATGCCAGTCCCCGTTACTCCATGAACATCACCAAGGTTCAGGCTCACTGGAATGTGAAGGAGGCAGAGAACGAGAGGAAACTTTGGAAGGAACTAGACATGCTGGTAATAATCCTCACTGTATCTTTCAAGTACATGTCCTTTGCAATGCAGTGCCTGTTGAAATGCAGCCACCTCCCCATGTGGGGGTTTGACTCACAAAGGGCATGTGATGTGACAGTGAAAGCAGGGGCTGTTGCAGCATTCTGCAAAGATACCTGTGTCTGATTGCAAGGAGTGTGCAGGTTGGAAAGCTGATGCTGAGTCGTGTGCCTTTCTCCATTACTTTCGGCAGAAGCCAAGTGGCATGCACCATCAACCAAAGTCCTGAGCTCCTACAAAGACCGAGCTTTACAGAAAGAAGGCAGTGGCAAGGAGTCTCCAAACAAGCTTTCACATGTAAGTCTTTTCCTTGGATGTCATTCAGAACTCTAAAAAAAAAAAAAAAACAAACCCCAATACAGCAGCCACAAAAAACTACTCTGGACTTACAGAAATAAATCCTAAAAATACATTTTAGGTAATTTATGAAGACCACTGTGTGTTTTGGGAGGCAAAGATTATGCTCACCCAGATGCAAGTTGAATCAGGTATACCTTATCTGTGTTTACACACTCAGAATTCCAAGAGGGTTTGGGTCTGGGGCATTGAGGAGATAAAACTAGTATAGTCTCCACTCAGCTGTGAATTTACAGCTTCATTTATACTGGCTTGTATAATCTATGTAATATTTAATTACCCTTTAAAAGAAAATAAAATTATATTTACCATACTGCTTTTCATCTTATGTGAAATACCCATGGAGTGTAATTATCAGTAAGCACTATAAAAATGCAGCTTGTACGTTAGGAAAGCTGAACAGCTCTACCTTGTTTAGTAGCTTGTCTTCAGTAATGGCAAAACCCTCAACAGCCTAGTGATGGAAAGTACATAAGGATAATGTTTGTTAGATAGAAAATCCTGCGATATGTAGTAGAAGTCTGTACACTGTTTTTAAACTAGTATGTGAGCAGCAGCATCTCCTAGCATCATGAAAAAGTTACTGACCCTTCCCATTTATATCCTTCCTAGCAGAAGTCCATTTGCCCTAGCAGAAATCCATCTGCCTTTATTCTGGCTACTGTCACCTCCCTCCTACCCTCTATAAAATTTATTTTAAAAGGTAAATAACAAAACCCCTGGACTTAATTGGCACAAAAGTCTGACGTAATTATTCCACTTCAATAGCCATGCTTAGTTTAGGGCCTTATGACTTAAGTTACTTTCATCTGGTACACATACATCACAATTGGCTTCAATTTAACTAGCCACACATTCAATTGGATTTGATCCAATGAGCCGCATATTTCAGCCACTCTGAGAAAAAGCCAACAATAATTCAGTCTTTGGTGTTTTTCAGATTTGCAGTAGAGCTTGTTTAGACAAATAATTACCCCAAGGCTTCTAACTTTAACAAATGCTTATTTTAACTGTTCAGAAATGCAATTTTATGGATGTTAAGCAGGTCCTATAATCAGAAAATTCATTTCTGATTTGAAGATTTGTGATAGAAGATAGAACTAGAGCCTTTTTTATTTGCAATGACATCAACCTTTAATGTGTCTAACCAGCTGTGCAATTCATTTCACAGAAACTGGTGGTATAATTGGCTCTTTTCATACTTTGCAGTTATATGATAGCATACTGTAAAAAAAATAATAAAATGGTCTTTGAATGGCACAAATGCAGTAATTTATATGAAAATAGATCTCTTACTATTTAATTTGAGGGGGGTCTTTTTGGGTTTGTTTTCTTGTTATTAAGATCGGGGACAAAAGCTGTTCAAGCCACTCCAGCAGCAACACCTTATCCAGCAATACATCCAGCAACAGTGATGAGAAGCACTTTGGTTCTGGAGACCTGATGGATCCCGAGCTGCTTGGATTAACCTATATCAAGGGGGCCTCCACGGACAGCGGGATCGACACGGCTCCCTGCATGCCGGCTCCGCTGCTGGCCCCCCTGCACCTGGCTGGCAGCAGGGCTGCAGTGCACTGTCACACGGAGCAGTGGGCAGAGGCTGCAGAGGCTCCCGGGCCGGACGATGATCCCGCTAAAATCTTTGCTGTTCACAGCTACGCCTCTGCCATCTCCGGCAGTCACACGGCTGAAGGCAGCATGGGAGACCTGAGCGAAATCTCCTCGCATTCCAGGTACGCGCTTCTGACACATCAGGGGTCGTGGATTGGAGGTTAACATACAGATAGCTCTTTTGTGTTGTTCTGACTCTGTTTACCTTTCTTGGAAACCAAACATAAAAGATTCTGATGTTTTTGTTGTATTCAAATGCCTGTATGAGCAGTCTTCAAGTAATTTTTTGATGAGTCTACCTGGAAGGCATAGCCAGACCTCCTCCCAGATCTGATGGAGGCTTTATACGTGACCCTTGCAAATTGCTTAGGATTTTAAAAATTGGGAAACATCCCTGNAAGCTTGTTGAAAGTACACTTTTATAGCTGGTTGCCTTTATCTTCCAGTTCCCATTTTATGGTGACTTTGAAGTTGAAGCTTTGGTCTATGTGTTAAGGTTTTTATTCTGTAAAGGATAGAAGGGAATAGTTTGTTGTTCTTTCCCTCTGATTTTCCTGTTTTCAGTGTCAATCAGTACAGGAAAATAACCAAATAATACCTTTTATACTTTTATACTATTTACATGTTTCCTTATATGTTTGACATGAGTGAATTAGTCTTGTATTGGTGTTCTGGAGAAATTTATTCTTCAAGGAAGTGTCTGCTTTAGTTTCTCTGAAATAAGTTTTAGAGTCTTCACTAAAAATATGTCTTAGTGCCTACTAGTACTTTTATTCATAATAAAAGGGGCTGTTAAAATTATCCAGAGGACTGTCTTGTTGAAGTGAAATTTACTTCTGTTAAATTTGCTGATAATTTAATATTAGTGTGTCTGATTAAAAGGCACAGCCTAATCTTGCATCAACTGGCAAAATTATTGTGAAATGGAAAAGGACATAGATTTTATGATTAGCGAGATGTTTCAGTAATTCTCTATGTAGTTCTTTATGTAAGTAAGTACATAATTACTTAAAATTGCACACACAAATTGAGTACATATATGTATATTGAATTTTGGCTTTTAGTTTTGATTCACATCAGTTTGCATTGGCATTTCAACAAGCTGAATTCCATGCATTGTTTGTTCTAGAAACTCATCACAATTCTGTTCTCAAAGAGCTCTAATGTGTACACAGTTGGTGTGTAGAAAATTACTGTGCCAATTTTGCTTCATTGATTTTAACCTTGAGAAAAGCTTAACAGTGAGAATTATTGCCACATACCAGGCGAGGCGTTTCTGATTTGTTGTTGCATAGCATATTTAATTTTTCCTTTTGTGTGTTTCGTTCACTTTTCCAGTGGGTCACATCACTCAGGAAGCCCATCGACACACTGCTCTAAAAAGAGTGGCTCCCTAGATACCTCCAAAGTTTATATAGTGTCACAGAATAGTAGTCAACAGATGTCTGGGTCAATTTCAAAACCATACCACAGACAAGGAGCAGTGAGTAAATATGTCATTGGATGGAAAAAGTCGGAAGGAAGTCCTACACCTGAGGAATCTGAAGTTTCAGAATGTCATGAGTAAGCACTCTGTTTTACTTTGTTGGGGGAAGAAAGGTAGTGAAAATACATTTTAAAATAGGATAGAAAAAAATAACAAATTCTGTTTTGCCTTTAAGTGTTTGGGGGGGGGCGTTTCTGTTCCTTTTTGTATCTAATGAAGTTTAAAACTGGAATAGTCCATGAGAAATGTGTTGTTCTTAGGTGGAAGAAAAAGGCTTGAACTCAAAGGAAAACATGCAGTACCTCAAATACAGAGAGATAATACTTTCACAAAATTCCTACTTTTCAAAAGTAGATGTTACTACCCTCCTGTCCTGGTTATTCATGTTCCTTTGTGCAAACACAGAGGTGATTTAATTTCTCTCCTCCAGTGTTTTAATTACATAAATTGTTTGATCATGGTAGTATTTAAATTAAAATGTGGTAACTTCAGGGTTTCCCACAAATTTTTGGAAATTTTTGAAATCAGTGAACTACTGAAACATTGTCTCCTTATTTTGAATGGCAACCTTAAAATAAAATTGCATAATGAATCAGGGTATTTAGACTGAAAAAACAGCAATTTAGAAAATGATCTTCAAGAGATAGTTCTGTTCAAGAACTATTAATTGAATATGACAACATTTCCTATGTCAAAAAAATACTTTCAGATTTTTCCATGGCGTATGATATTGCCTCACCTCTTTCTTTCTAGGAAAGCTCTCTGTATCACAGAGAGGAAATATCTCTCTGTGAGTATAATTATGTTGAAATAAAATAGCATCTCTAATTAGCAGTGATGATGAATATCAGGTCAATTGCTGAATGTTGTGCCACTGTAGGTTATAATTCACTGAGAATTACACTTTCCCATACCAAAGCTTGTTTTCTGTCTGCTGAAGACAGTCCCTGATGAGGCTGCACTTGGCAGTGAGCAATGGCTTCCAGTGTGTGTTCTCTGTGAGTCGCAATCTCCAGTTCCTTCGATTACATTCTCAGACTAAACCTGTTAAGAATCCTGTCTCTCCTTTATCAATGGAAGGAGCTGAAGGTTAATAATTCAGTTTGACAGTCTTTTGTTGACTGTAACTAGATTGTTATGTGCTGATAATTAAAGAAGACACCTGTTTAATTTATCTAAATAGCTTTATGAAATTGCTGATAATAAAATATACTTACACTGGGCAATTGATTGCCCATAAACTTTAAACATTGCTATGATGACCATAGTAATTTTGCCAGATTGTGAGGTTGGATGCAATATTGTACTATAAAATATTGATTTTTTTATTTGCTATGGAAGTAGAGTATTTTGTGACAAACAAAATTGGGAGTGTTGAAATAAGTACAACTTTTGTATTGATAGAGAAGTGTGATGTGTAAAAAAGAAGAGAGGCAAGCTAGGAGAAACAAGGATTATGCTTTTTTNNNNTTATGCTTTTTTTAAATTGTTCTTTAGAATTCGTAATCTCTGTTTAGTAATGAAATTGTGGGTACAAAATGAAATTCGTACCCACAAACAGTTTCATAAAGATAAAGTGATCCTAAAATTTTCTAAACAGCGTGCTGCGTCAAGAGATAGTTCTAACAATTTTCACTTCGACAGCATACTATTGCAGTCTTTCAAATCCAATTTCTTGCTAAAAAAACCCGTTTTCTCAACAGAGTGTATGATGATATTGATGCTGTGTCTGCATCGAGTCCACTCCAAACTTCTGTCAGGAATGCTATTGTTGAAAGCCAGCAAGTCTTGTCCAAAGAAGACTTTCTGAAGTTGATGCTGCCAGACAGCCTCTCTATGGAGGAAGGGAGAAGAAAGGTTGGCTACTTTCTTTGTCTCTATGTGTTCCAGTCCTTCAGTTACTTTAGAAATGGGTTTCTGGTATGCCCAAAATTGCTATACAGGATAACAGTATTGTTTTGTATAAGCTAAGTTTGTTCTATGGGGATGACCATAAGTCCCAAAATACCATTTCCCATGAGGATGGGAGATGTTTGTTTGATGATTATTTATAAAATCCAGTATTTAAGTATGTCTTAGCTTAGCTTGACCAGAGGTGGGTACAGGTTGACCAACTTCATTATAATTTGAAAGGTTAAAAGTGACATTTTCAAGGAAGGAGGCGTAAATTTGTACATCTTGTATGATATTAAAACACATGAATAAAAGTAGCCCACTTTCCTCTGCCCTGTAAGGAGTCAGTACCAACAATTCTGCTAGAAATCCAAATCAGTTTCATGCAGGTGTCAGTGGCAGCTGTTCAGCAGGCATAAATGTCAGTGCTACTGGAGAGCCTGGATCTAATCTTTATAGTATGAAGACAGTTGGTAATGCTTAATAGTTCACAATAAGTGGATAGTGATCCTAAAATTTGCTGCTCCCCAAAGTAAGTGATTCTGAATTCTGTGCTTAACCTGGAATAAAGAACAAAGCAATTAAATTACTTGAGATAATTGTCACACTTCCATGTTAACTCCATGTTCTCTTAACCTACTGTGTTTATACAATATGCTTAATAGCATAATCACCATGTCTGAACAAAAGTAACACATGGGAATCTTCTAAGTGCAGAGTTTAAATTTAAAATTCAGATCATATATATTTTGTAATATGTGGTGTGTTAAGTATATGTTATATATGCTTGAATTTTTGTAGGTCATATCCTAGAGGTTTTTATGATTTATGATCGATACAATAATTGGAGGGGTCTTGTGAAGATTCCAAGAACTGCTAGTGTTTCTGGCTGGCTAAATAAGAGTCAACAAAGGGAGAGGAGGTGTGGCTGAGATAAATGACTGCTATTATTGCCTTCCTCTCCAAGACACCTAAACAAAAGTTAAGTGAGACTGTGGGCCCTGACTCACAAGAACCCCAGCCACGGGAGTTGGCAGTGTACAGTCTGTGGCTCTGCCTTCGTAGAGGGTAGGAATCTTGATATTGGTGAGCCAATTACCTTTGACAGTGAAGTCAGAAATGAATTTCCTGAACATGTGAGATTCTACAATATATTCACTGTTTGCAAGAGATATTCCTCTTAAGCATTTGTTCTGCGTAGGGAATGTGGAACATACAATTAATTACAAAGGAAACATGTAATTGTTGTATGCAGGACAAACCAGTAAAATCATTAAGGCATTAACTGTATTTTGTAGATGTAAAGAATACTCTGTTTGCAGTACTGAGAAATTACTTACAAAGTG
>VZUA01013540.1:8999-19304 GCA_013401035.1 Horornis vulcanius | reverse complement strand
GGCATATTGCTACTCATAGGTATTTATAAAATAAGTTAATCATGTCACATGTGGAAGAGTTCATTGCGAATTTCAATAAAATACTCCCTAGCCTCTATTAACTGTTAATAAAATATTGAAAACTATCTACATCTTGGTCTTCCTCTTCCACACAGGCCATTTAAATTGATTACTGATAATGCAATAGGACCAATTTGCTTTTCAGTGCTGTTTGTAAACAGAATATAAATAACAAAATAAAAATTTCTGTCACCATTTTACTTCAACCAGCTACTCAAGCATCGCTTCAGTTTAAAAACTAGAAGGGAGTGTCACATGAATAATTAATAACCTTTTTGACATGGTCATCAGAAACTCTGCATTGCTAGCTTGACCACAGATATTTTCAGATCTCCTACACAAGTGTACAACCTCAACACAAGTTTGCCAGATTCTGCAGCCAAACAGGCAGAAGGTCTGTATGAGCAGGGGAGCTTTGATTCTGCTCTTGTTCCCCATTCTTGGTCCAATACACCAATTACAGCAGTTAGGGTCACCTCTCAGCTGCTTCCAATTTTCCCCCATTTTTTCACTCTGCCTATATGTTCCATCACATCAGTCACCTCATAAAAATAGAAAGTTAAGTTAATAATAGTAACTAAGGAGAAGAAAAAAGTCTTGGCCTCTTTTTTGTGGTGTCTGGGTTAGTGTACAATAACTCTACAGTCTATTTTGTTTAAGGCAGGTTTTTGGTATCAAAAAACAGCAACAGCAGAACCTACACACCATAATGCACCACAGTTACACAACAGACTCAAGCTCCCAGGAAGTTTAATAAAATGCAATATTAAGTGCACAACTTGTGAGAGTTACAGAGCCAGAAAGTCTTTTCAACTGTATAAAAGAAATCCATAGCTACACATACCTAATAGCAAATTAATTGTCTGTAAAAGCATCTTAATGTTAGGACTTTCTGGTTCTGCAAGACAGCATTTTCTATCTACTCTTATAGATCAACAGTAACATTATTATGCATTGAAAATATCTAAGTGAAGCACATATGTCAAATAAAAGCTTAACTTTTCTTGTAACAAAGTAACTGAAATGGATACTTTTTAATACCTAGGGAAATTTACCATGAGTCAGTTTATTTTTTTTGCCTAGAGGGTTTCAAGACTATTAAGCAATTTCTCCACACATACTGATGTTTGGATGTTTCTATGCACTCATTTCAATTAGTTGTTCACATTTTGATTTTTATTTGTCCTTGCAATGATCCATTTGCCTACATAATGTCTTGTTGTTTTTTCTGTCTTCCCATAAAATGAGATTTCAATGACTATACCTAACTCTAACTGAACAGATTATTGAAACCTAGATCACAATATCACACATTACATATGCAAAATCAGTATGAGAAAATTGAAGAAATTTTCCAGACTACAGCACAGAATACAAAGTCTGGAACAATCCAAACCATCTTAAACAGCAAGTTTCAAAATGTTAGTTAAAACACTTAAAATCCTCACCCTGTTATATGTCTGATGAAGAAGAACCAAACTTCAAACCTAAAAGCAAGAGTGGCCATTGTTACACATGAACAACAAGCTTAAACATGGGCATAATAAAGTTCTAAGAAATCACTTTGCTACCTCCAATTGACAGCTTCCAATCTTTCGCTGCTGGATTTTACTGCATGTATTGCAGACTTATCACCTCATGTTCTGCATGGATATTCTTTAAAAATATAATTTTGTTATGCCAAAGTTATCTGCAACTAGCTAAGGGCACCATACATCTGGGAAAAACCTGATAGTGACAGGACATTAACAATATTAGTTCCACAAAAATAAACCACAAATTTGCACATTCAAGGAAGAAAAATTGCAATGAGGCAAATACAGGAATAAATCAGCACAAATTGTGGGGTTTGAGAATATAGGTCATTCCATAAAGATCTCCAGATACAAATATCATTTCAGCCATAGAACAGGCTGAGAAGTTTATTCTCTTTTTATATATATTTCCAAATCTAGTAGATGATTTTGCACTGATCACTTCAGGTTTAGTGAAAAAGAGAAATAAATAGGCAAGAAAATTACTGCAGAAAGTGGAAGGCTGGTATCAATACATGGCATAATTCAGGACCTGATGCAGTGAGGAATGCTGTTACCAAGGCTGAAGTCCAAAAAAAAAACAAAATAGCCAAAACAAAAGGACTAACAGAACCAGACAACCACATATCATAATGCAGCTTTCAAAAAAGTAGAAGGCTAGTTGAGTGGCTTTCTAATTAAAGCTTTAAGATCCCACACAAACTTCTCTAAAAGCATCATAAAAAAAATTTACTTCTTCATTTGCTCATGCCTTAAGAAAGTCTTAACACAAACGTATCGTAATGAAGGGAAAAAGCAGATCAACAGAAATTAGCTGCACGAACTACCATAAACACTTTGTGTTCTGTATAGAAGGAAACACACCTGGAAAATTTCTTACTGCAATGTGTGTTACTTAAAGAGATAATGTCAATGAAACAGTGCATTCTTAAGAGGATAATGGTCTCCTGTTGTTATTAAATGCCGAGGCAAAGCTAAGCCATTTGCAAAGCAAGGGACATTATTCCAATGATAATATTCCAGTACAAATGGCATTTCTACTGTAGTGAATAGGATACGTTGATTCAGTCATTTGATCTGATACCTGTTATTGTGACAGAGCAACAAAAGTGCTGCTCTAAAATTGCAGCATTTGAACTGACCACCTACAGAACCTGCAGTATTTGCAACATTTAATCCAAGCACATAAACATCAGCCAAGTCTTAAATAACATTAGATAGATATTTTTATGGCCATTTGGCATATAGAGAAACTAAGACTTGTCCTACCTTATAGTACAGCTTAGCAGAACAACTAGAAACAAAATGAGAAATGTTTAACCTTACAGGAGAGGTGCACCCTCCTACTGGGGGTTGAAACCATTTGCTAGCACATAAAAACTTGGATGTTTTATACCAGCAGAATGAAACGTTTGCATCCTCTCAGCCTTCCAAATGAGGTACTCTGGATGCCAAAAAGATGGCATGGAGGGCATGTGGACATCATATTTCCAAGATTTCACATATCTAAGGAAAGGAGATTGCTCTTGCCTTTAAGTTGTTCATTCCTCACTCCTGCACAGGACTGCAGAATCCCAGAATCTAACACAGAATCTCAGGCAACTCAGATTTGTTCAATCTCAGAAGCATGACTCTAGCTCTACTTTAAAAATGTTTGTTTTCTGAATTTCAATGCTGAGATGAACAAGCAACTCCTTGAAAAGGTCCTGCAAGCCTTCTTCACCTAAGGGCAAAGCAGATGACTGGAGCGAGGCTTCACATGTCCATGGAGCGGCTGTACCTTCAGAAATCTCTTCCATTTGGATGGAGATTTGGGGATGGCCTGTGGGGAAGTCTCGTGCAAAAGAAGAGAGAACTTCTGGCAGGGCTTGTTGGTGACTGCCTTGGTGCCTGCCCAGGGATCTTACTAAGACTATACCACAGCTGTAGGTAGAAGGAGCAACTGCAGCCACTGTCAGCTCATCAGGAGCCATCCTGAAACACACAGAGCACGGGCAGACAGGGAGAGCAACAGCTGGATAGGGCTGCTGGAGAAAGAAGCACTTATTCCATATTTAAAGATAGTTCAAAAGACTCTTCATATGAAAATGGAAACCCATCAGGGATTCCAGAGCCACACAGGACAGGACTTCAGTGACAGCAGAGGCACCTTGACTCTCCTTGCACAAATGACTGCTAGTGAAGGTCAGTGCTGCCCAGTGCTGCTGCTGGCCCCTGGCACACAAATGAGGGGGCAGCAGCGTCTCTTCTGACACACACAGTGGCCTGGGGGCTGGCAGGGCACCTGGGGCCAAGAGCCTTAGCAGTGTCACACAATCAGGAGCTGTGAGCTGAAGAACCTGCGCCTTTCTGTGCAGTTCATAGCCCAGTAGTTCAGCTCTGAATAAGCACCTCCAGATTTCAGAAAGAGCTGCCAACTGGCTGCTTTTCTTCCCTAACAGCTGGTGAGCTGGTTTCCTAACACAAACTTGACAGAGGGGATAAGCACCACAGTACAATGCAAACTCAACCATGATTGGTTGTGTAAAAACATAACTGAAAAGCAATTTACTAATTAAAGCAAGGATTCCCCTGTGGTCCAGCTGAATAGAGAAAAAATTAAACTTGACTATAACTCAGACACCAGGCACTTGAGAACAAAGGCACAAAAGCTCTGTTTCACATTTTAATGACTAAAAATATCTTGAAATTTGGGAGCTTAAACACATGCATATTCACAGGAAAACACATATACAGACAGTCATGGGAAGGAAGAACAAGACTCTTCTAATGATAATCATGTTCATTTCAGCAACTGATAGAAGACTGCTACATTATAAACTTCATGAAAGTGTTGATTTCTATAAGCTTGCTTCCAATAGTTTATTTTGTTTGGTACAATTGTCATTCAGCTACTTCTAATCCACAGCCATTGATTACATGTTTAGAATTACATGCTACTGTATAGCTTAAATTCTTCCTATTGCACAGAACTCTATTGTATTATTTTTTTCTTTCAGTTTGCATTTGAATTATGAGTAATTTCTCAGGGACCTTACAAAATAAGTGGAAGCACTGAATTTGTCACAAGTAAAATTATTCGTATTAATCAGTTATTCAGAGGACACTTCTGCCATCAGCACTCATCCAGTTCAGACCAGGAAGTGGCATTATGAAGGCAATGTGACAGAAAATCTTAAAATGGTTCTCTCAAGGAACTCCAAAGCATACAGCCTTGATCATTTTTAGCTTTTCTTTCATTTTTTAATCTGGGAGAGGACATTAGGCCCGGAACATTTTTACCCTCTTTTTTTTATGCAGACCTCATTTTATTGTGTAATGTTTGGTGATTTGGGCATTAAACCACAGTTACATTCCTCTGCCTTCAACAAACTTCTTCTGTGATCAGGAATAAACCAGTTAAGATATTCTGTAAATTCACTCTATTTCTCTGCTGGGAGAAGTGGCTTAAATACATCATATGACCTGGACATGCCAAAATTTGCTACAATTTGACCAGAAATCTATCAATACTTAAATTTATCCCAGCAGACACCAAGATACCACTAATGCTCTGGAGGGAAATTAAAATTGCACATGCTGCATGTTTGTGGTTTTGCTTGTCTCGATAAAGGATGGTTCTTTCCTTTTTTATACTCCCTGGCATAAGGTAATGTGGCAGCTAAAGTAAACAACATCAGACAGACTTAAAAATTGATCCTACAGTTCATTCTGTGTGTTCCTAAGGGCTTTTCATTAATAGCACCCAAAGAGTAAAAGCATAATTTACCTCATGTAAGGTAAAGTTAATTATCTCACATTAAAGCCCCAGTGACTAATCCATAAAGCAGCTGGTAGCATCTATTTTCAATTGTAAAACCATTGTCTATCTATCATTTTGTTTCCAGAACATTACATGCAATTTTTCTTAGTAATTTTTGCCTCATAAAAAGTTGACCTGACTGTCATCAGATAATACTGCCTCACTAATGTCAGAGCTAAATAGACTCTAATATGTGCAAAAAGCACCTCCTATGGTTCTTACCAAACCATTTCAGATGGTTCAGAGCATCATCTATCCATAAAATACACTTTTCCTTTCAGGCCTCTCTCATTTTTAAAAAAATTCATTGTGCATATAACACCAAAACAGACAGAAATCTTTGCTGATATTAAATACGTGAATACTGAGAGTCAAAGAAAATCCTTTTCTTCAGAGATGTATAATAATGTTACTGCTGCATGACTACACTTAAGGCAAAGTTTACCAAAATTATTTTCTCACTCATATTTCTATGGGATAAATAAGAAGAGAGCTTTGATGAGAACAGAACTTGCTCATTTTTCTAAAAATGCAATATAACATCTTTCTTTCATTTTTCTGTCTTATGTACTTCAAAAAGTCTAAAGCACTTCTGAAAAGAGTAACTTAAACCCTGCCATTGCTGCAGAAATGTTTAAGTGATATTGCTGGTATAGTACAGAAAGAAATCCCATAATAGTAGCAAGATGTAATAGTCACAAAAGGTGCAGAGACAATGCCAAATTTTAATTTCAGCACATGGTGATACATGCTAATGAGGTAGTGTGAAAAACTCCAAATGTATAAACTTGGGGATTACCACAGACTAAAGGGGAAAAAAAAGTCAGAAAAGGACATATGAAAAGAAATTGGTGACCACATTTATGTAGTCATAAATAAGCTCCTTTAATCTTAAACTCAATGCCAGTGAACTTATCAGTGTAAAACAGAGCAGGATAATGAACCAGAAAAGACCCTTAACACAGATGTTGCACTCAAATGCCTTCCCTCTGCTAAAATTGCTCTTAAACCACAGACATTTCCCTCTTTTCTTCTGACCATTTTGGATCATTCCCCCACAATACAGATATGTTGATTTTCAGAGTACATAAAACTGTTCAGATTCTTCCACCTTTAAATTAGGTGTGAAATTAATGCAGAGCATATACATGATAATTTGGCCACTGAGAATCTACAGAGGTGAATAGGGAAGCGTTCTGTAGTATTCTTAGTAATTCATAAAATGTCATTTATTTTTGTAATATGGTTAAAAGGTGTCTTTGAAAGAAAATTATCTCTTGAGCAATGCAAAGCCAAATTCTGAAACAAGTATTTACAGAAAAATAACAATCAAAAAATCTTTTACCAGTCAAAGTAATGTCTTTCAGTTAGTCTTCCTCTAACAGAAGCCTTGCAAATCTCTAAATAACATGTTTTTGTTCTTCCCAAAACCAGATGCTCACATGAATACAACCTTGGAGAGTCGTTTAGCTTCAATCACCTAATTTTTACCCTAGTTAACATAACTGCAAATGTTCTCAGAAATAAGTCAATTGAAAAACAAATAAAAAATCCAAAACCCAGAACCAAACACCAAGCCCCTTAAAAATGGTGCTCAAGTAGCTCTTGAATTCCAGACTTCTCTACCTTGACCATACTTGTGTGGCTAACGAGTGCTGCTTTGGCTCGACAGGATATTTGTCTTTCTGAATCTCCTGCCCTATAACCAAGACCTCCCAAAAGCCACTTCATAGCATTTATAGATAAACTACTCTTCTTTAAAGAAAAGTTTTAATAGAACTCTGAATGGAATAGATTTTCTCAACTGTAATTATTTCTGCCATAGAACATTCTCAAGGATGCAGGTAAGATTACATGTTCCTCACCTTGTTGAATGAGTGAGGAAGGGAGGATGATGCAGAAAGGAGAAAAACAAAAAGAAAGGCCAGCATCTTTATTGCTACTGAGGTGAAAAATTAATTTACTTTTATCTGAGGCTTTGGATTTGTAACCACTGCTATTCAATGCTTTTTAATACCTCTGAAAACATGGAATAAGCTTATTGATTCCACTAAAATTTCTAATTTCAGTGTTCCTCCAGACAAGCAGCAACTTTGTCTGCCTGAAGATTTATTATAAGACAACAAAGAATATTACAGTGAGAAGAATGTAAATAGTTGCAAAAAATGTATCCCTTTCTCAGCAAACATGGACAGACCAGATCTAAAACTGCCAAAGTACACAGCTTTGGGCTAGGCAAAAAATATTACTTCCACACATCCAATAAACTAAAAAACTACTGTGAAATATAAACTATTATAGTCTTTAAGAAAGTGAAAACAAATGGTAGATAAACTTGAATAAATCTCCTGTCATTGATTTCACTTGGGTAACATCATTAAAGCCCAATTCTTTTTAACACAAATTTCACATAGTTGTGTTCTTCCTCTACTGTATAAACTGAAAAATTACTGTTTTCTTCTTCCATAATAATTCTTCATCCCTTAACCAAAAGGCTCCATTAAATCTTTTTGTTCTTGTTCAAGCTCTCTCTTTTTTTTTGTTTCACACCTCCTGAAGTACAGGGCCACTCATTTCCATAGAGCCACTGGGAATCTTACAGCAAGGTGCCTTGCATTCCTTACCTCCTACCTTCTAGTAATGTAATGCCTCTTTGCATCCCTGCTGCTTTTACTAATGACTGTATAGAAATGTTTCCGTGTCTATTTAAACTCCTCAGTATTACAGGTTAAATTGTGATGTATAATAATAGCTCTGAAAATAAATCTGCCTGTAATTAACGGCTTTATCCATACGATTATAGAGTCATGACTTTCCCAAAGTCTACTTGCCTCAGATTCTTAGTGTGACAGTAGTAACTGCACAAATGTTATTGCCTGTGGATAGTACTCTAAGACTCTCACTGCAAATTAAAGCCCCAGAAGGCTTGGACTGGGCCAAATACATAACAAAAGGATGGTCTATGCCTCAAAATGTCGCTTGCATATCACACCATTCAACTGTTCCAAATTTCCAAAGCTGCATCTTCACAGACTCTGACCTCAAAAATCAGAAATGCTTTTCTATTATAAGCAGCTTTTTCCACCAAACAGAGTCATCAGTTTTGTCTGACTCCCCACAGACCACCTGCTTGGCCTCCTCGTGTCGTGGTCCTCAGTTAAGTACCAATATGTACCTTCTAAAATAGGTCTGACTCCCTCATTCAAATCACTAAACCAACCTCCTTGGTGTCATTTTGCACTTTTTCAGCATCGGCCAGATGACTTTTTTCTTATCGTAGTGCTTCTGAATTAAAATGCATATTTCACCAACAGGAACACGTGCAATTATATGCATAACAGAATGCTCCAGAAATGACTGTTTCCCTCAGTAGAAAGTAGAAGTATTTTATATTTTAAAATCAACATTTTGTCTTATATCTAAACATGCATTTTATGCAACAAGTTTCAGAATATGGCAGGTAGATGTGAATAACACACTTCAAAAGAAGAAACCCTCAAACTCTGTGTGGTTCTGACACAGATACCTGTGTCACCACTCACCTGCCTCTAAGAATGTTGCAAACTTGAAAAGACATGTGTTCATGAAACCACAGCTCTCATTTCCCATCAAAAAATCTTCAACAATCTCTCTACTGAAAGGCATGAGAAGCCATGAGTAAGAGAGGGGGAATATTCCAGAAAGTGAATTCCCTGCAAACAGGAGGCAGCAGCTGTCAGGTCACAAGCCCACACAGAAGGGTGGAGGAGCAAAGGCAGGTGACCTTCAGAAGGAGAGTATATCAGAAGCTCAAAGCAAAATCCAACTCTTTTTCACAAAGGTTAGCTAAGGGTTAGCAAGAACAAATGAAGAACTTGAACCTTGTTTTATTTAATTCCTCCTGTATACCTCCCAATTTATAAACTAAGCATGTTACCAAAGAGGAAAAGGTGGAATTTCCCAAAAAGGGAACAGATCCACATTCAACACTGAAAAAAAATCCTCATCTCCAAAATGTCCAGATAAAATAAAATATGAGGAAATAAAGTGATATGTGATATGGCCAGTAGGATCAATTATTAATACACAGAGTTTGCATACAAAACTNTAGTTTTTATACTGCTAAGAAATGAAGCTAGACATCCACAGTAAGAGGGGTTTGGGAGTAAAGAAGTTGAAGGTCTTGTCAGCCCCTCAGTCTCATGCAGCAGGATATGGATGTCACCCTTGTGCGAGCACAGCCTGCTGGTTTTATGAGTCACTTCACTTATACTTTTTTTTTTTAACTTCAAATCCAAAGTCAATTACCGAGAGATATTGAAGCTTTCTTGAACCACACGTTTTCATATAATTAAGGTCCTCTGAAATGACAGTGATTTTTAATTACATTGCAAATACTAGTTTGAATTGTGTGCCCAAAACCAGAAGTGATGAGTTCTAATATAGTACACGCTTCTGAGTTTCATAATTACTCTAAATCTCCAGTTCAGACCTGAGAGATAAGAAGTAATTCCTGGGAAGTCCAGGAAGCCAAATTCCCATCAGCTCCAGCACATGCCCTAAGAATGCTACACTGCTCTTGGCCCCTGAAAACAACCCCATAGAGCTTAAAGCACAGATTAATGAAAAAAAAGTCTGCTCTCATTAAAAGTGACAATTTCATCAGGAGTATAGATCTGGAATTATGTGACAACTCTAAAGTGCCAGAAGAGGTTTGGAATGCAAGAATTTTCCTGGAGATTGTTAAATATGTTATACTGAGGTTTTCACAACACATAAGACAAACATTTCCTTTACAGAATAACAATATTCTGGATTGGAAGGGACCCACAAGGATCACCAAAATCCAACCCCTGACCCTGCACAGGACATGCCAAGAGTCACAGTGTGTGCCTGAGTGTTGTCCAAACACTCCTTGAGCTCTGCCAG
>VZUA01013536.1:21182-44110 GCA_013401035.1 Horornis vulcanius | reverse complement strand
CTTGCACTATAAAGGGAAGTTAGAATGAGTGTAAATGTGCTTTCTACCCCATTTATATTCCTAAAATGGTATAAAATGAACAAATGAAGAACATAAGCAAGGTTATTTTATGTAACTTTGTATGTGTTTAAAGTTGTGGGCTTCTCTGTGAGATTGTACAGGGTATCTCCAATTCCAGGAAATATTACATCTTCCCAAGTGAATGGCAATAATTGAAGTACCTATCTCCCATCTCTCACTTTAGAGGCTGTCTTTGCTCCCTCTGTTACACAACTGTTATGGATGTGACATCCTGTTATTACATGAAAAAGTAGAGATTTCCAGGAGATAAAATCTCAATTAATACAAGGACCCTTTGAGTGTACATTGCTGGGAAGTCTAGCTAAAAATTCTTCTGAATGAGAATCTGAAGCCAAGGTAAATGTTAAACAGATTGCATTTCAGTGTTTTCCAGAGGCATCCTGAGTCTTCATACTCTTACATTAATTACTTCAAATTCATTTCTACTTTCTTTTCTATTTACTTTTTGACAACATGAATTTAGTTTACATTATTTTAAACAATATTTAGACATCTGTTGATAAAGTTGTTATATACAAAGAGGAGGTTTAAACATGTTACTGTCTTTAACAGTCCTGCTGATTGTGTAGCAGAAATGCTGATAGAGACTTACTAAAGTCACTGCTGTGAAGAATAGAACTGAAAAGGACCCAGAAACAAAAGTAGACCAAGCCTGTCAGTGTCACATCAGCCTGACCAGAGCATTTCAGGAAATTGAGAAACCTTGGAATATGACACTAGAAATGTATTTCAAGTATTGAGAGATATACAAACAAATTAATTTGTGGTTTTCATACAAAATAAGTTATTGTAACATAAAACTATTTTGGGGTTAGACATGATTGGAATAGTAATATTTTTTGTGTCTGCTGATCTGCATTCCATTTCACCCAATGCGAATCCAACACTGGCAGGACTACATAGGCACCAGTGAAGGTAAATGTGGGATTTTTAAAAGTATTAAACTTAGAACCATGTCTCACTGAAGTTACATACAACACATTTGTGAAGACCTTAGGGCTTGACTTGGGACAAAAAGATACACATGAGCTAATTTATATCAGTGAAAAGTAGGCTCCTCCCAAAACTAAGATGCTTTCAAATATCTGAGCAAATTATTCTCTTGCTAGCTGTAGATGACTCTATGCTGTGCTCCACAACAGAGAAATACCCCTGCACATTTTTCAATATCCCCTCCATAGCCAGTGGAATCGGTGGTGTCAGAGAAGATTTTATTTTGTCAGCATAATCTTGAATGCTGATGATATGTATGAAAACAGTAATCTAGTTACATGTCAACTGTTGGAAGTTTTGTTGGAAGATTTGCAACTACACAAAACATCTTTTTACTTGCAACTTATATTTCATTCAAAAACTGTTTCTGCCCAATAAACAAGAAATACCATGATGCCATTTTGTAGTCACTTTTCAGAGCATAGCAGTTAATCCAACTCTACAGTTACACTGTTACTGTACATTAGAAAATATATGTGATGTTCAGTTACCTGCAATATAGGGCTAGGGTTATCTTAAACTTGGCGTTTTTATGCCTTTTAAAGCCATCATGCTGTAAACTGCATGCAATCCAGTAAAAAAACAGTTTTCTTTCCTTTAAGTACAGTTGATCACTATTTCAGGAATATTTACCACATCAGCATTTATCCTTGCACAGGATCCCAGTAGGCAAAGTACTCTGCAACCGTGTCTGAGGGGGTCTCTGCCTCTCAGAATAGGGTACATAGTTCATCTTTCCTGCTGGTGAGATAAAATTCTTACTCCACTGTTTTATGACTGATTCTACTTATCTCCAGCTATGCAAATACCACATTTTTGCATGTTTTGCAAAACCTGTTAACGCCCTTCTTGAATCAATCAACAGCAAACCTGAATATTTCACCTCTGTGAAATAGTCCGTGTTATCATAAAAATCACATGGGCAACAGTAGGCTGGCAATCTATGTTTGATGTTTCTCCTCCCTGCAGCAGATAATATATGTGCATAATTGCTCAAGTGCCATCTGGTTGCAACTTAAGATGTGTTGCTCATTGATAATGAAAGCACTGATTTGGTCCCCACACATAAAATGGAAGTCTATTTAACACAAGTATGCATGATTTTGTAGCACCCTGATATAAAAAAAGAGCAATGCCTTGTCAAAACCTTTTAAGAAATGTGTATTTAATAATATTTTTCTAAATAGACTGAAAATATGGCTGAGACCTAATTGTTTTGGAATTGGAAAGTTTAATTGTTGCTATGAGGATGGAGTGGCAGCGTGAAGCTCTCAGCCCATTTAATTGCACTGTAGGGCACCCTTAGGTCTTCTTCCCTAGCACAGAGGAAAGGAGAGGGAAGAGTGAGGTTAAAAGGTGGTTGGGGCTCAGGCCAGAGTACACTGCAGTAAATGGCAAAACTCTCTTTGATACCTGTGTGTATGCCCTTGTCTGCTCAAAACATGGGGTGGTGTCAGAGCAATTGAAAAAAACAAAGTGACAACTGAACAAAAATATTATTCAAATGCATTAAAGACTTGCAGATAAGAGAAAAAACCCATAATAATCCTTTTTTCATGTCCATTGATAGTGCAAAAAAAGTAATGTGATTAAACTGTGGCAAGTGAGATTTACTTTAAAGCAGGGGGAACTCTTTAATGAACAGGGAGTGACTGGCAGGGATCTCTTGCCTGAAGCAGTTGTCAAGTGCCCATTAACAGGGAGGCTCTAGAAGAGGTTGAACACATACCTGCCAAGATAAGCTTAGCCCATTCTGCCATGGGGCAGGGAGATGAAAGAATGACCTCTGAGATCCTTCCAACCCCTGCTGTGGTCCTCTGTATTCTGCATGGAGACTCCTCATCTCTCATGCCTTTGTAGCAACATTTGTGCATAACTTGTCATTTCAAGGAGCAATGCCCTTAGCAGCTCTTCCCTTTGACTGGTGTTTGAGACAAGAAAAAGGTGAAGCATTAAGCATTATGTATTTGGTTTTTTAAAATCAGTTTTTAAATTTGTTTGCCTATCTGATAATGTTCATTTTAAACACAGATTATTGCCATTTCAAATGTGTGCAAAAGTGATAAGGGAGGTGACTAGCAGCTTATTAATAATTTGCTGCTTTTATTTTTGGGAAATTAACATTCTGGCAAGAAATTTAATTGGGCTTTTGTTAATTCTCACAGTGATGCTTTGGCATTTCCTTTTGGGACTGGGGAGAAAAGCCAGCATCTGGTGTTTGAGGATGTTAGGGACTTACACTTATACTATGTCTAATATCTCTACTGTGAATAAACAAAATGAATAATTAAGTGAATTATGAGGTGTCCTGAATGAAGACTTCTCTAACGGTATCTATGGAATGTTTGTACTCCTGTCATTTGTTCTCTGTTGGGCATCTTGGGCAGCACATTGCCCATATGGATATTTACAAGGTATTTTTTTCAAGCAGAATCCAGAAACAATATTAACAAAGGTTGTCAGATATGCAGAGACACTTTTGCTCTTCTGAGCTTTATCTGTCTGTATGAAAGGGGAAAACATAAAAATAGGAAAATTTGTGCCATGGCCCCAAGGACACTGACAGGCCTGACTGCCCCTGCCTGGTTTCCACCAGGGCCACCCCCACCCTGCTTATGGCTCAGGACCCCATGTCAGCCCCCCAGGGCCATCAGCCCCTGCCCAGCCATGGGCCCCAACATGCCTGGCATATCTCTGGACTTGTTCCCAGCTCGTGCCCAGCCTGAGCCCAGCCTATACCCAGGGACTGATGCCCAGGGCTAGTGCAGCCCCTGATGCCACCAGCCTGCCCTGCCATCCTGGAGCTGTCCCCAGTGTCCCCAGCCTGTCCCGTGGCCCATAGGGACCCACCAGGGCTTGCTGCCCCACAGCTTCTGAGATGGTTTAAGCTCAGAAAAAATGCAGACAAGCTACATTAGAGGTGTTGTACCATCTGTCCTGATACAAAACAATTCTGTGAATTGTTGGGATATTTTACTGTTCTTGCTGCAGGGATAGACCTGGGATTTTGTTTGCCTCCTGGATGCAGATGATCTCCCCCACTGGGTCCCCCTCTCCTGCTTGGCTGCCTGAGACAACACCACGACTCCTCTGGGGTGGAAAGAGGCAATTCCCCATCTTTATATTTTCAGGACTCCTGAGAGAATGCTGCCACTCTTTCATCAGCTCCTCCCAAAACACCAAGACTTGGCAGTTTGTTGAACCTGGGTGTAACACCAGATGAAACAAAGAGACCACAGCCTTGTGAGGAGCAGCAGAGGGAGCTGGTGCTGTTTTGCCAAGAGAAAAGAAGGCTCAGAGGAAACCTTACTACTGTCCATGACTGAAAAGAGTTCTATCCAGGTGGGTGTTGGTGTCTTCTCCCAGGTAACAAACTACAGGACAATAGGAAATGGCTTCAGCTTCTGCCAGGGGAAGTTAGATTGGATATTAGGACAGCTTTCTTTATGGAAGGGGTGGTCAGGCATTGAAGCAGGCTGTCCAGGGAAGTCGTAGAGTCACCATTCTTGGAAGTATTCAAAGAGCATCTGCATATGGTTGAGTGGTGAAAATGGTCATATGAGGTTAATGTTGGGCTCTGGGATCACAGAGGTCTTTTCCAACCTTAATGATTCTGTGATTCATGAGTCTGTGCTTTTTGGATGCAGATGGTATCTTCCATACATAACAATTTTGCAATGGATGGAAGTGTTCATCAGTGGCACAAAGGGCAACTCCTCTCACTGTTCATGCAGCAGCTAAGGACAGAGCAAGGGGTAGAAGCTGCTGGCTTCAGCCATTGCTGTGCAGTTGCTTATTTTGTCTGTTCATTGCATTTTAAAAAATAAATTGGAAGTAATCTGGTTTGTTGATTTATTTTCCTTATAAAAAAAGGACAGCAACACAAGTGTCTACTTGATACCCTTGTAAATGTGTGGCATCAGGCAAAGGGTATGTTTGGGTTTTTTCCCATTGAATATTTTATTAACATTCCTGTGGTTAGCACTGAGCAAGCTGAGACCTGAATTTCTGCTGCTGTGCTGAGGCAACAGGAGGCACCTCCCTCAGCCAAATTTCTAGTGAACTTTCTGAAAATAACAATGGGGCAAAAGCCACAGGATCCCACAGAGGAACACCACCATCTCCTGACCATCCTTTAGACAAATTACTGGGGAAGCCTGACACGGAGGCAGCTGAATTCTGTGGAACTAACATTATCTCAGCTTCAGCTTTCCACCTTGAATGTAGCTGTGTATAAATAGAATGCAAAGTGATTTTTTTGTATATGTGATATGATAATTAAAGTTAGAATTTTCTCTGCATTTGCCATTCTGAACTGTAAGGAAAGCTAAATGAATTGTCAAGGAGATATAGTGGAAATTAATGATGGGGATAGAACTCCAAAGGACTCTGGACATCTGGGCTCAGTGCTCTGCTGAACACTAGTAATTGGTTAAAATCTGTTAATATTACCTTAGGTGAATGTTCTAAGCTTGCCCTGACAACTCTGCTGGCTTCTAGCTATGCTTTTGTGCCTTCATTTCCAGCCCAGGGCCAGACATGCTCTTTTCCATCTCCTTGGGAAGAAGACTGGAGTGAATTGGCAGATGACTGCTGCAACTCTTATCAGCTCTGTCCCTTGTAGCCTGTGCTCACTGCCAGTGGTCAAGTTACCTGGTTACAGGTATGTTAGTCCCCCAGCTTCCTATCATCTGCTTAGGGAGGAAACTTTAACACCTATCCTGGAAAACATGTAAAATTGTAAGAAATATTGCCCCTGTCAGTGATGGAAAACTACAAAAATCTCACTCTGAACCACAAATTTAGAAATACAAGTTAAAAGACACCAGTGCTCTGCGCAACATCACTAAGATTTGATGAAATGACAGTTCTTAAAACAAAAACAAACGAAAAAGGATTTTTATGTCTGCCTTCAAACACAATCTTGAATAACAACTCATATTCCCAGTATCATGGCATGAAACCCTAGACATTGCAACTACACGAAGTGTAACTTGTCCAATGTTAAACCACCACCAAGGACAAACTATTTTTAGAGTTGTCATATATTAATGCACCTGAGCTTTATTGGTCTTCAGATTAAAAGAGGTTTTTCTTCAGAGAAGTTCACTTGAATTTTACACTCATTTACTAAGCCTTATGTTGCTATTCAATTTATTTTAAAGCAGATTCTTTGGGAAAAATTAGAAAGCTAATTTGAATTGATTCTTTGGAGAGTCAGGCTTAAATGAAGTGCCATAAAATTGGCAGTCACAGTGAAAAAAGTGAATTGAATTCAATACTTGTACTTCTCAACGGGCACAGGCACCTTGCTCTTTGCTGCAATATATTTCAGACAATTTAAACACACCTAAGCATGACACTTCACTGAAGTTTTGGTCGCTAAGGAACCACAGAGTATTCCTTGTTCAAATGGTTTTTATCAGATGAATTTACAGCTGCCAGGTTCATAAAATTCCTCATTCTCTCCAGGTTTTCAAAACTAATTTTATAAATTCCTAGTGGCATTAATCCTAATATTGGTTAAGTAATGGTACTTTAGCAATTAGTTGTGGACTTGTCAGAGCAATGTTCCTCACCAACAACCTCCCCTTTTTCCATTTCTAAGTGCATCAGCTCACATTTGGTTAAGAATGTTTTGAGTGTCCAGCAGTTTTAATGCCCAATTTATAACATTCTGTAACAGGTTTGAAGTTTAGGTAGCAGATGTGTGTTTTGAGCTTTTTCAAAAACATAACTTTTAGATTTTACTATCCCATACTACAGAGCACCTAACATTGTTAACATTTTCAGACTATTTAGGCCACAATGATAATTTGTTATGGTATGAGTAAACATCTTTACAAGTTTTTTGGTCAACAGGTCAAGCCTGTAGACAGAAACATTTTAGACATTTAGAGATTTTTCTCTAGAAGAATTAGACCATCTGCTTAACAGAATTTATGCTTTTCTGTAACTGTTTGATGCATTTACAGCTTGGGAAATTCATAGAAATAATGGCTGAGGAGATAGTTGTTCAATTTCCTGTCACATAAATTACTGAGTAGACGTTCATTACTCCATCCCAGTGCTGTGATTCCAACCTAATCAGAAGAAGAAATGAGGATTTGAAGAGATGTGCTGGAGTACATGCTACTATTTGTTCTGCACATATGGTCTCATATTAGAAATGACTGTTATTTTGTATAAGTAAATATGTGAAGAAATATTTAAACTGAAAAAATATATATTGCTTTTTTCTTATAAACTTTATGTGAAAACAACTTTACTGAAAGAAGCCTTTATTCTCAGGATTATTTTCTGATGTGCCCAGCTTTCCAAACAATATTAGTCAGGAGCAGACATGCTTATTTGCTTTAGCTCCCATTGTAAGTGGACATCTAAGTCAGACACCAGAGTTGATATTTAAATGTGGTAACTAAAATCCCCCAGTCTTTCACACATGCTAAGTTTTGCTACAACCCTCAGTGATCTCAGTGGGAGCTGTGGCTACCAAACATTTTGAAAATTTGGCAGCTTTAAGTGAGGTGCTTTGTGAAGGAGAGAGGTGTCTGTCTGTCTTGATCCAACTCAAATGCTCCTTGGAACCAGTTGGAAATGAGGGGGGTGTGATGCTTCCCTTGTTTGCTGCACTGCTGAGCTGATGGAAACCTACGGACTGCTCTCCTCTGTGCCCCATGCTTTCTGAAAGCAGAGCTTGCTGTTCAGAAACTTTCTTCTACCCCTTTCTGCTTAAGACATTAAGCAGAATTTGCCAACATGCTGGCAGCCACAAGCATGTCAAGCTGTTTGGCTCTGGGAAGTGACATGTGGTGTGTTTTCTCTTTCGTAGGGCAGAATTTTAACAGAGCTGATCTCTAGATCCCTGGAAATCCTTTAGCATCTGTCATGCTTACATAGAGGAAAATGTTTGCTCAAAGCCAGAGACCTGTCCTCAGTGTATCTCAACAGCAAAGAATCTGAAATTTCCCTCTATTGAAAATGGAATTGTTTCTGAATGCTGCATGCAATAAGAATATAACAACATGAAGGATAAAGAAAAAAATAAGAAAAGTAAAATTCATCCAGTTGTCTCTTGTCACTCTGCTGTATTTCTGTTCTTACTCCTCCAGAAGCCTGAGTCTTTCCCCTCTGTGCAGAGCAGAATTTCGGGACCAAGCACTTACCCATGATGCAACCCTGAGCCAGACACGTCCCTCTTTCTTCCAAGTGGGAGTGTGAAAAGACATTGGCACTGTCCAGTCCTTAGATCTCTGTCTTATCTATACATTATAATATTAAAATAAGCCAGGATAATATTTTTTTCATAGATAAATATAACTTTCTGACACCAAATGAAGCAAAAAACGAAACTTGCTGCCTTCCTGCTCCCATCCCTGCAGGGTACCTCCTTCCCTCAAGCCTGGCTTTCCCATCCTGTGGTTTTTAGTGGCTTCTTGGCCTGAGTAAGTCCATGAAACTCTTACCATTCCTTGAAGAAACCTGCTGCTCCCTGGGTCCCCACAGCTCCAGGCCTGCTCCCTCCTGCCAGCCTCCTGGTGTACCCCAAGGCCTTCCCCATGGCCCCATCTGGTGGTCCCAAGCAGAGGAGGTTCTTCCACCAATGTGTGTTAGGAAAGCAATGATTTGTTAAGAAACTTGTTTTGATCCTATTGAATTAAGGGTAAGCTACAAGCTTTGTGTTTTATCCATTGATCTCATTGGTGATTTTTTTCTTGGAGAAGGAAGTTGGCTGGCAGGTTTGGTTGTTACTCGGTTGTAAATAATGATGTAAATTACATAATATTTGATTATTTGCTGAAGATTAGTAAAGGCCTTTTAAGAACTCCAGCAGATTTTGGGGGGTTATTACATCATATGGCAAAAGGATGGATCCATGCCTGGTTCTAAATAGCAGATTGAGTCCAGGTAAGGTCTAGAGAAATGTTCCAGCAGCCCTCTAATTAGAGGATAAAAATGGATTGTGGCACAGAGTTCCTGTTAAACACAGCAGAAAAAGGGTCCTGGTTTATCCTGCTTCACAGCTCAGCCATCCTGACTCCAACTATTTCCTGACTCTGGCTGCAGCAAGCTCCTACTGTAGGTTTTCCTTGCAGCCTCTGACTGCTGGGTATTTCCTGCTAAACGATGACTGCAGGTATCAGTTTGCAGACTCTGAATGCAGGCTTTCACCTAGCTTGACTATGACTGCAGGTTCTAACAACAGGCTCTGACTGCAGAGCCAGACTCACAACAGCAATTCTCTCACCTCAGGATCCTGCTTCATGTTTCTCTGCTTCATGATCCTCAGGAGCCCTCCTCCATGCTAACCCTCTCCTTACCAGCTCTTTACCCTCTTTTATCTCACTCATCCTTATTGGATATAGCTGTTACTTATCAGGGGCGAGGCTGTATTGGTTAATTAGCACAGTTGTTGCTTATCAGGGGTGAGGTCACCTGTATTCCCTTCTACAGAAAAAGTATGCAAAGGAAATGAAAGACATTTCATACTCTTTAGGGGAAAAAAAGTTGCATGAGAACAGGAAATCATTGCAAACTATTTAAATAATTCAAACTTTTTTTTCTAATTAGACTTTGATAATTGCAGTGAATCGTCTCTCTTTCATAGCTGTGTCTGAGTCCCTTTGCTGATCTGAATGCTGTCCCTCAAACAGGGGGTCTTGTGTCTCATTTGTATTAAGATGAAAACTCAGTTTTCTCAGGTTTATATCACTTTGGTTTTAATGATGACTATAATGATAATCTTCCAATTATAAATAAAGGCAGAATTATAAATAAACCTGATTTTATTTAGGTATTTGTTAGATATTGTTACCTGAAATAGTAACACAGCAAAACCAGATTTGATTATTAGCTAAACCTTTGACAATATAACTCAAACAATACATAAGTTTTCTCTTGGAGTTAAGTAACAGAAGATGCAATTTCCATTCTTTTAGCCAGCACAATAATTTTCTTTTGAAAACCTTTTGGAAATGTTCTTTTAGAAGATTCTGACCTTTTTTATTCTCATAGCTTTTAGGGGCAACATGAAGAAAATAAAGCAGGAAATTCAAGTGCAGGAAGCAAAAAAAGGATGATGCTCAGGAGAGGGTTTTCTTTTCAGAAAAATGAAAATGGAAAAAATCTAACACCTTTTCATAGGAAGCTGAGTAAGTAGACACTGTTTATTTCAAAAGTACCTATAAAAATAGTACTATAAATTAAAATATTTGCCATCATTACAAGCTACCCATAGGCAGTCTAACTGTAATTATTGTGTCTAATGCTGAAGAGTCACACCATGGAGATAAGTGCTTTAGAGGTGCCAATAGATAGACTTTTGATATTAAATACATTGTATTATCACACAGTAATCAAAGTGAGAAATAGTACAATGGCAAGGGAATTGCCTCTATTTGAGAGCTGGGAGCACATGTTCATAGCAGAGCTGAGGGCAAAGCAGAGTATGTGCTGCACAGCCTGTGTGTCCTTTCTGCCTGTCCTGTCCCTGAGCAAAGCAGAGAGCCTGGCTGAGGTGCTGCTGGCACCCAGGGTGCTACCCAGCAGCTGCAGTTCCACACCTCTGTGGGTGTATCAATAGCTCACAGCCTGTGCAGACAGGGCATTTTCTGCTCCCTGATGTTTTCCAGGTATAATTTCAATGGGACATCAATATCCAGTTCCAGCCACAGCTGCCTTTGCTTTGCTTTAATTATCTGAAGACCATGGTAACTCCATTTATTTCATAATTTTTTCAAGCTATCAGAAAAGTAAATCTAGAAGATAGGTCTAAAGAACCAGAAAATGTACAACATAGACATCTTTATAAAGCAGAAAATTATCTATCACAACATTTACAAAACAAGACTTAAACCAAGTAAATTAATACTGAAAGACTTTACAAGCCTCAGAATAAATCTTGTTTTTCAATGTACATAGGAAACATAAAAGCATTGTCATGCCAAGTAACAAATTCCCTTTTCCTCATCAGATAACAAGACCTCTGACTGGAGCTGTCCCCCAGAATAGTCTGACTTTATCTTTGCTTGTTGTTCACATTAAATCCAGTACATAATTTTTTACTTTTAGAATCAGGTTGACATTTTATTATTAGTATTAATAAGCAGAAAATATTATCAACAGTTTACATTAACAGTTACTTACATTGTCCCACATGATAATGAAGACATAAATTTTTAAATAGCTATGCATAAGTGTATTCCAAGAAGCAGAACATTTGTAGTTCCAGAACTCTGTTCCCTTTCTTAATGAAGGATGTAGATGAACAAACTGATCTCCAAACAAGTCAAGTGACTTCAATGCTTTTACAGTAAAGCTAAGTTACAACTTCTTCTAATCTGATACATTCTCTAAAAGGCTGAGGAGATGAAAGACCATTCACTAGACTGAGGTAAGTGCTTCAAGGAATGTGAAACTCAAAAAGCTTACACATTTCTGTGACAAAATTTTATATACTTTGCATTTGCTAAATGAATAATAATATCATTATTAGATTGACTTTATTAGATATACAACTAAAATATTTTTATATCACCATTTTTAATATGCTTTATTCACAAAACTAAATGTAAGCTGTGCTTAGGTATGTTTCAAAACTCACCCTGTAATTATAATATCTGGAGGATCCAGTTGCCATCCCCCTTAAATCGCCTGGCCACTGCACCATGTAATTGAGGGCAGAAATGGACCAGGATCCATCTGCTCATGTATGTCAGCAAGGAATTATCTATAATGATTCTTTGCCCATTTATCATTTGGTAGAAGATTTTGCAATCATTTCTTCAGCTCTCATGCATGCCCACTCTACAGCCACGTTTGCACTGTGTTTCTGTGGCATGTGTTGAAAACAATTATTAGCACATGCTGAAGACTATCAAATGGGATGTTTGCAGCTGTCATTTCCCAGGATTATCTTTTGCTTCCCATTTGGGCTGATTATGTCTGTTGTCGACAGGCTGTTGGAGGATCATGTTAACAGGGGCCAAATTCAAGACTTTTCTCATCAGACAGCACTTAGGGGTAGGAAACCCAAAGGAAAGAAATGCAGGGGACATAAAAAGAGAAAATAAGCACAGAGAGGAAATAGCAGAGTTTTGTTCATAGCTAAGTGATGTTTCATAACTTCAGCATAATTTGGCTTTTTGATGACGCTATTGCTTCGTTCAATGCAATTTTATTCTTAAATTTCCTACAAATTCAAAATGATCTTCTGACTACATCATCTGGTCTGACTCAGACATGGCAAATACAATACGAGCAGCTCCACATTACAAAGGCACTGGAGCCTGCAGCTGGGGAAGCCTGAGGCATTTCCTCAAATTCCCACTGAAGTTGCTAGAAGGTTTTCCTAAATAAAGAATGAAGTGCCTGTGATCAGACTATGTTCCTCACAGGATAGGGATGTGCTGGGAAAAATTACCTGTATCTAAAGGCTTGTCAAAAATACAACCACCAGCACAGGCAGCATTTCACAGCTGAGAGCCAGATGGATGGTGGATACCTTCACTGAGTCCCCTTTGTCCACCTTTTTTTTTTTTCCCTTAGATTTAAGGCAGAGAGAAGTAATTAATGATATGTGGGCTGGGAGAAGGGTAGGGTATTACATTCCAAGAGCTAAAATACAGGCATTTGATGCCTTGCTGCACTGAGAACTACTCACAAGATGCTGCTCCTGAAGTCCAGCCATATGTGTTAGAAAAACTCATGTGAAGTTTTAATGCGCAAGTAGATAGTTAGACAGGCACATAAATATTTAATGGAGAATTGTTAAGACTCAGATAAATATGCAAGAGGTTTTTTTTCAGGTCCAAATTTGCCTTTACTCAGGTATTGAATTTGGTAGACAAGGGATTCAGTATTTGACACTTGAGTGTAGGTATCCACATGAATTGATACTTCTCAGTTAGATAGTGGGTGTTTCTTTAAGTTCTCAATCAAATAAAGATTAAATGAAGTCACTGGCACACGTAATATGCTGCAGGTAGGAGAGCAACAAGACAGGTATGGCTCTGCATAACATGCATCTTTTACATTGTACTCTTCAGAGTTTGTCTGTAAGAGGAGTTTGAAACAATCAGTAACAGTTCTCATAAGAAAACAGAAATTCATTGACACTAATTATCTGCCTTAAGACAGAGCTTTCTATCACTTCTCCATCATCTCCCCCTCCTTGTCTGGCAAAATGAGAATGAACATCAGTGCAGGTTCCTGTGGGGAGTTGTTTTGGCTGGAGCCTGGCAGGCACAGATGGACAATTAGCTGCAGTCCCTGGTCCTACTTGGCTGAGCAACCACACTGGGTCATCTAATGGACGCTCAGAGCTGTGAGAGCACTTGTTTGCTCTGAACTGCGGCTCCCCCACTTTCCTTGGGTTGACAACTGGCACATTCTAGTCCCTCTCAAAATATTTTCTCTCTGATGTCCATTTTAGGTTTGTGACAAGCATTGTCACAAACAATTGCCTACATCTTCTCTTCCTTCTCCCACACACAGAGCCATGAGAAAGCCTCTACCCTTTGTAGCCACCACTCAGCTTCCAGGCACTGGTGCTCTATACAGAACATGGGTCATTAGGCTCCTTCCTGGGCCTCTGGCTGATGAGAGGGCCTGGTCCTAAGAAGCCCAAATTGGCAGCACAGGCACGTGACGTGGTCTGTGAGGGTGCCCAAACACTGCTGATGCTTCCAGCCCGCCAGATCTCACCTGCCTAGGTGTGGGTGGCTGGGAAGGAAAAGGCATGGGATAAGGGCAACAGAGAAATGCAGGGCTCCTGTAGAATTAGCAGGATGAGGGGAATGTTGGCACTTGAGTATGGGCAGTTGATGACAGGAAAAGGAACAGCTGCAGGGAAGGGCATCAAGCCATTTAGAGCATGGGACATCAGAGCTCGGGGTAGCCTCTGCTGCAGTGGCTGTATCTGCTCCTGGTGTCCTCTGCTGCTGTCCCAATGCCCACACAAACCTGCTGCTGTCCTGCAGGCTCCAGCTGGGCCTCTTTTCTACCTTTCTTCCTGGTGCTACATTCCTGCTTTGCCCCTTCCTGTAGACGGTCCTTGAACACTGCTAGGCCAAGCTTTTTTTCTTTCATTCATTCCTGCAATCCCACTTGTTGTATGAACTGAGACTAGTTTCCCTGCTAGCCTCCATGAAACCAGCAATGCTGCATCCATCTCTCTCTTCCTTGCAATCTCTGGTCCCCTCCAGATTGACAACATGGCTTCTCCTTATCTGAATTCCTTCTGTGTACTCTGACACCAGAGTGTTAGATGAGTTTCTGGGAAGACAGACTTCCCACTCCCAATGCCCTGAAGAAAGCTAGTCTAAGGGTGCAACTTTTGAATATGCAGTGTGGCTCCACTAAAACCCATGATAACCATATGTAGTCAAAGCAATCACATCTAGACAGTGACTAACATTGCAGATGCTTGGACTGTTTCACAATATTCCTTTTTTTTCCTAATTTTTTTTCTCCCTCCCTCTGTTTTGTACTTATCTCCCCACCGTATCTCGCCCTTCAGTCTTCTTGCCCATAGCAGAAAAATGAGGAATCTATGACAATAGTACAAGAGTGTCTTGTGACTATGACACAGCAGTACATGGCTCTGACAGCACAATTATGTTGAAGCCAGTGGAATTGAGCCTTTTTTATCCTACAGCTAAGAATCTGACTCCTATTTTCAAAAGATTAATTCTTTTCAGATTTACAGAAGTCAACCAATGTATACTTCTTGCTGCTCCTTCTTCTTGTCAAAGCACTTTACTTTTCTGTTCTCACAACAATCTATTTTTTGAAAACAATGAATGACTTTTATAATAATGGTCTTGTGTGTGAAGCTCAATCAATCCAATTTTCAAGCCTTTTCAAAGTTTGCCAAGCTCTACAGCTTAAAAATCTACACTTCAGCTTCTCACAGCAAGTGTGAGATGCTTCTTAAATTTTTGGGCAGTTGGAGCATTTGCTGTCCTCAGGCAACATCAATTTGTACATTACCACAATGAGCCCAAATTGCTCTCTGTGGTTTGATTCCGTTCCAGAGGCAAATTATAAGATTTAGGCACAACTGGGAAAATATATGTGAGAATTTCAAAAGTTCCTTCCAGCACATACAAGCTCAGCTTCCTTGAAACTGCTAGCACTTGTGCTCCAGGTCAGTCAGTATTCAATGTCTGCTCACATAACACTTTATTATACCTCTGTTAAGGTGCATTAGGAGAGCCCAGCAGGCATACTTCTTATTTCTGAATTGACTGCAAGCTAGTGAACAGATGTGATTCCCTCCCTCCACCCTCCTGAAGAGTCAGGCGGGTAATTTCACCTGCAGACATGCAGATGAATATTTACTCAGTGCAGGCAAACTACTTACATCTGCTACACTATTTCTCTTGGTTATTTTTCTGACATTGTCAGGAAGGCCTTTACATTTATTGGCTGAAACACTCCAAACGGTAACTCTGTAAATAAGCTGAGAATGGACAATGAACTGATGTGAGTGATTTGTGACCATGGCCTCAGTCAGACTAATGAGAGTGCACATTTTTGTGATGTGGCAGTTGCTCATGTACGTGTATATTCTTCAGAGGTACTCAAAACCTGTGTTTTGCAATAAAAAACCCAAAACATTTTGGCATAAAACACATTAAAAGGAACAATTCCTTAAGGTTTATGCAATGAAAATAATAACTAAAAAAAAGTACTAAACAAAAAGTAAGAGTATGTATAAAAAAAAGATAAAAAATACGTTGCTACTGTTAAGCAGAGGGATGAAGTACTGAATTTTAACCTAATGAATTCTAAAATAGAGATTTCTCTGCATTTCTGTTCTATGAGAAATAACCACATCAGACAACACATTTTAGAGTTCCTATTCTCTTTTACTGTGACACTGCACCTTAGAAAACTGAGATCAGGTCCTTTACTTAACCCTTTTTTTCAGTTTTTACATTTTTCAATTTAGTAATATTGCACTTCTGTTGTATCTTCCTTGTCGACATTACTTCTAGGCTTTGATGCTTCAATAAAATAATGTTTTCATGTTCAGTTCAGAAAATGCTATCAGGACATATTTGTGTTTAAACACATTTCAGTGGAACGAATTATAAAAGAAAGTCCCTAAAAACATGCCTGTTGATCTCTGATTGTGTGAAGCATCTTTTGTCTCTATTATTTGCTAGATTTATCTCTTTAACATTGCTTTTACAGGAGCAGGAAACAATACTATTCAAAACACATTAAAGTATACAGAAAGAGCTGATATTTTCTCTTATTGTTCAAATGACATCTCAAGCATAAAACAAAATGTGAAGAGTGAATCAATATCTTGAAAGCACAAAAACACAGAATTGATCGTTTTATTTAAGTGGTTCCATGTGTTGAGCTGAAGTGGGAGTCCCAGATACTTTCCACTAATGAAAAATCAGACCAGATCCGTTTAACCTAAATACCCAGAAGTAGATTTGGTAGCTTGACATCTTTGAAAGCTCAGCAGTAAAGTTCAGCCATCTCCCCAGAAGATTCCATGGAGGAGCAGCACTAATTAAGGTCTTCTCACCTTTTGCTTTTCCTTGTTCTTGTGCATGTCTTTGCCTTGGGAACAAGGCTGAGATTTGGTGCATTGAGCACATTTCATTCCTTGGCCAGCAGCACCATGGGTCCCTGCTCAGGGTGAGGAGGAAGCAAAGCTGGATATAGCCATGTAAGGACTGAATTGCAGGGCATGCTGCATGGCCTGGGAGCCCCATAGAAGCTCCGCTAGCACCCCAGAACCCAGGAGAAATCTTTCTCCTTGCCATGAGCTCCTCTTTCTAATCTGACTTGTAGATGTCCACTGTAGGGAAAGGTGGAGGAAAGAGACATCCCAAGACACACTTAACACTGATGGCAGTGATGCTGAGCATGTGAAGCATGACCTGTATGCTCTGAAAAAGCTGTGCCTATGCTTTTAGGTCTGAACAGACTGAATCAGCTGCCTTGTGATGCCCAGAACCACCAAGCTGGCTTCATCCAACTATTGACACCTTCCAAGTGTGCCTTCAGAGGCAACTAGAAACACCTGCCCTGTTTGTGAGGTGTTGAGTGTTCTTGCTAAAGTGCTGTCTCTTTAGCAGGACACTCAGGATTGAGCTCCAGTTAAGGCAACTGTGAGCACCTTGTACACTTCTATTATTAATGCTGTTGCTTTTCTTATTTCATTGGTGTTTTTGGTAAATTGTTCTTATCTCAACCTGTGATCTTTGCCTTTTGTGACTCCAGTTCTCCTCTCCAGCCCCAAAAGGTTTGGAGTTTCAATGGCACACTAAATGGGAGAATACCATTCCTAAATCATGACAGCATAGCACTAGATTCCTCTGGGCAAGATGTAACAGGACACTGATAAGTGCATGCTGCTGCTAATGGAGTCTGCAAATCTGTAATCAGTGTAAGCCCTTTGTGTCTGGCAATTGCCTACTGGATGGGACAGTATGTCCCAGAGTTTCAAAAGCATCTTTTGCAATTATGATGGGGTTCTTCTCTCCATGCTGGGTACTGCCAAGTTGAGGGTAGCTATTGTGCTGTCTAGGGCAATAGAGGAGTCCTGTCTAGAGGAGACATACAGGAATGGCTTGTATGCTGAACCTTGTTCATGAAAATTGCTCTGAGCTGACCTCTCAGTTGAGCACCTTTGTGTAACAGGGCACCTGTTTGTACAGAAAGGGCCATCTGTGTAATGAGAGCCCAAGGTGAGCAGGATGCTTGTCAGAGGCTGTGCTGGAGATCTGAGGCATTCCACATGCTGGCTGCATATTGTCAAAAGTTCCTGCATGCAGAGACAAGAGGTATGGGAGATGGGAGCCAGCCTGTCAGAATGCTGAATGCACCAGCTGCCAGAGTGTGTGGCTGCCATGGGCTTGGGCCCTGTGATCCATTGACCCCGAGTCTGAACTTGGATGATCTTTATAGCCAGAAGAGAAGTAGCCTGTGGTGTTTCTGGGCAGAGATATTTGCTGATTAACCTTGATGGCCTTGGATTCTAATAATACAGTAATTTTAAGGCTAACGTAAATTTAAGCAGTGAAGACCTTTCAGGTGACACTTGTGTAAAGATTCCACTTTAAAAATAAAGTAGGATTAGGAAGAACATATTAGCTAAAACATTTGGCAGTTATTTTGGACTTGACATCATAATTCTTGTGAATTAATGAGGGTTATCGGTAATTTTCTGGCAAACTTTTCCTTCTCTGTTCCCTGTTTATCAGTTCTATTATCCATTGTCATGTTTTTAGTCTAAGAGACTACGCAGAAGCCAGATAAAATAGCCTGAAAGATCTCTGCTGATTTCATACATCTCTGGAGCAGATTTTAATGCTAGTAATCTCTTAGAATATGAACCCAATTTTGAAGGCATTTGTACTGATGGAATAACTGCTTGCTCCAGGAAGTTACTCTGCATTTCCATCACTTAAACTCTTCTCCTTTTATTCACCTGTGCACCACCAGACAGTGCCTCTGTGCTTTATAAATAACAGTGAGTAACAGACAGTGATTGTATCCTTATGCCCTCCTTCTATTAAGTTCTGAGCAGATTTGGATGAGTAAAAGCTTTAAGCTTCAGATTCACCTTTTATTTGTGCCACGTAAATTTTTCATCTATATAAAGTTATTTTCCCTCTTCAGTCCTTCCCTGTCCTCTCCCGCCTCTGGCTGCTCCTCAGCATTTTAGTCAATAAGAGCTTCAATTGGTGCAAGCACATTAGGAATTAGCCCAAGAGCAAGTGTGTTATGAGAAAGTCTCCTATTATTTCTTAAGAGAAGATAAAAGCAAAGGAAAGAGGCAAGTATACCGAGCAAAACAAGGACAACAGGCAAGTACAGGATCAAGGAGGGAAGATTTATTAAACTTGCATTCAACTCAGTGAAAAGAGAAGGGGCCAAGGCATGTAGTGTGTCTGCAATTATCATACAGTGCTTTGGGACAGTGATTTCCAGTATGCTTTTTCCCATTTTGTTTAATTTTTAATTCAAATTGTGTACTAAAAATAGGGAGCATTTTGGAGCTGAAAAGATGTGAATGGCATAGGAATAAAAACCAGAAACTGCAAGAGGAATGCTGCTGTAGCTGAAACAGCCCTGCTGGGATTTTTAGCTTTGTGTCTCAGTCAGTTAGAGTTACAAAATGCAGATTTGCCTTATCTAGGTCATTTTGGCTGAGAGAACACATGGTAGTCCCTTTGTGAAATAAACAATTAGCCAGAGCAAGTGGTCATCTGTCTAACTCTCTTTCTGTAGCTACTGCTATTCCCTTCTCTTGTGTGAATTTATTTGTACAGCTTGGTGATGTTGGNCTAGATAAAATTATGAAACCTTATGCTTATGTATTAGCCTCCTCTCCAGAGAAGACTGTAGTATTTTTTGCCTGAAGTCCCAATTCAGCAACTGCTCTGAAGAGATCCCTTTAAAAAGCAGAGCTATTTCTTCTCTAGGCTAAGATACAAAAACAACACAAACAAAAGCTGAAAAGTCAGAAAGCAGTTTTATCTAATCTTTAAGCAGCTACGCTTTACAAGGCTCAGAAGTCCTCTGCCATGACTGCATGCATGTGCTGTAGGCACCACTCTTTCCAGCAGCCACTGGAGGTAATGCTGCCACCTCTGCCTTTGGGTGTCCATTACATTGAGACTGGCATTGGTGACTTTTCATGAAACAGCTGATTTGATGTGATAAAAACAAAACCAGGAAACTTCCACAACTTCAGCTTTTGTTTTTTCTCTGTTACATGTTTTATGAATCATAATATTGGTAACATAATCTCATATCTTTGTCTAGATATCTGTGGACTTCTCTTTGAAGAATGAAATGCACTTGCCTAATTCACATATGAAATCTTACACCCAGGAAGGCTAAGAAAGAATAATTACCCTAAATTTTACAAAATCACATCCTTCTTTCCAGATCTTCTCTAAGGTTCTTCAACCATGTCCAGCTGGAAGGATTGTTACACCCTAATGAACCAGCTTCTCCTTTAGAAAATACTGGTTCATTCAACTAGAGCAGACGATATTTCAGGAAAAAAAAAATCCATATGTTTCATTTTCTGCAATTTTAAAATCTAATAATCAATTGTGGTTCAGAGTAACCAAAGACAGTTAAAGGGCTTTAAGTGCTTAAGTAAAGGTGAGACTGGAGTTTTCTGACTTACAATGGCATTGGTAGAAATTGGCTTCCAAGAGATTCCACCAAATATACCACCTGATGCCTGCCTCCAGATCCTGTTTGACTTTGTAGAATCTGACCCCTTGAATGTTAAGAATTAGAGGAATACTTGAAAACCCTCCATTGCACTGTCAGTCAAGGAATTTGCTTGCTTCTCCCAGAAAGCTTAGAAAACTGTTGGGTTTTGTTTTGATTGATTTTTTTCCCTTTCATTTTCTTCCATCAAACATAGCTCCTAGTTTCTAATAAGCTTCAGAGCTGACAGTTCTGGAGTTACAGCCAGTGTTGACCATACAGGGGTGAATGAGGATTAATTTAAATTTAAAGAGAATTTCAGGTCAGAAGTGAGCCAGGTCACATTCCAAAAGCAGTGCATTGTATCCAGCCCCAGTGTGGTGTACCACTGGCATCTGAGCTGAAGCTTACATGTTACAAATAGTTTATGTATCTAGGAAGGGACACTGCAGATAGATACCCTTATAATTTTTGAAGCTTTTGTATGTTTTTATAGGTGAATTGTTCACCAAAAATTGTTCACCTGAAAATCTCTCATTTTCTGTTGCTGTTGGAGAAAAGATACTAGAGACAACTGAAAGCAAATTACTGTTGTGTGGCATATGGCTGGACCTGACAGTAAACCACAAACCAACCTCATTCCCCAGAAACTGTGTCATGGAGCTATCTGTTTGGAATAATACAGTGGTGTTGTTGCTGTGGAAAAGGAGGGCAGGGCTAGATGTCCTGCATCTGCTTTTCTTGACAGCCCAACAGTGTGATTTCTCCTGCAGTAAAGTGTGTTGAAAAGCTTAAATAAGCCTTTTAGGAGCATGGCTCATGACACAGGCTTGGGGCAGTNTTCACTAATTTCCCAAACAAGTTTTAAGTTTAGAACAAGTAGGGAAAAAATAGCTTGTGTGGGATCACCTGAATGACAGTGCCTTGCAGAGCAGGATATCCTTTCTATCCTTGATTTCCTGATGACACATCAGGACAACAGTTCTTTAACACTTACAGAGTATATCTTGTCTTTCAAACTTCATGAACATTAGCTAATTAATCCTCATAAAGCTTGAGGGAGTGGCATACATACTGTTATAAGCCATGGACTGACAAAGGGCTTCACAGCTGTCACTATGCCTCAAGCTGTGGCTACTGCTGGCATCATCCAGGGCAGGAATTAGGATGATCTTACTAAAATGCATTATCCTTCCCACCCCCAACAAGTGGCAGTTCAGTGAGACTGTCAACAGTGACTTAGAAGTTGTGATCAAAAACGAAGCTGGACTACTTCTATCTATCACAGCATAATATAGCCATTCACAGCTAATGCCTTTAACCAAGCAGGCTGTGGGCTGCAGCCTGGGGAACTGGGGCATAGGTTATCCAGGGGTGTACTCAGTCAAAATCCCAGCAAGCCAGTGCCAGTGCCAGTTCTTGCACTGCTAGAGCCATGCTATATCCCTGAACGTTCATCTTTGCACCTCAGGGAAATGAAGAAGTAGATCCGTAGTAGACATGCACAGAGAAAGTGAGCAGCATTGTAACTGCACAAACTGTCTGTAACTTATATAGATATATGTATGTGTATGTATATTTATACATACATATATTTTGTCTTGCTTCTCTTGCTGCTTCTTCTAGAGCCATGATACCAGGGGTGAAGCAACTGTCTTGAAGTATCTTGCTGCTTGGATAAAAAAAAAAACAAAACAAAACACCTGTTCCTCCTTAGCATAGATAAGGCCATCTGTGCACAGTAGAAGTTAGATAATATTTAGGAGCCTTCCAGGGTTCTAAAGACTGCACTTTCCTTGACATCTTGTGCTGTTCAAGCTCATGGCAATGCTCCCTTTGAACTTGCATACTTGGTATGTAGTTCTCCTCACTTGCATAAATTGAAGTAGAGTGCAATTATGCATGTAAATAATATGGCCTGGGGAGGGCACATATAACAGAATCCATGCTGGTAGGAGCCGGCTGATGCTTGGACATCGCAGCTCTCTGCGCTATGTACCAGTAGTTTGACATCTGTGTTGTTACATCCATCAGTCAATAAAGCCCACGCTGCCCACCTTTAGAGGGTGACTTACATGTGAGAAACTGTTTTCTCTGTAGTTATCAGGACTAAAAGAGACCACTGGGATTGTGGGGACCTGCATGAAAACTGCTGTGGTAGATATGCCTTACAGAGCAGATAGATGTGGCTGCAAGGCAGCAGTTTTCTGCTTGACTGAAAGTCCGACCATGCACCCTGAAGGATGTTTGCTTTTGGCCTGTTGTTAAAGACCTACTTTAATGGCAATTCCACTGCCATCTCAGTGAATCTCTTCCTCAGTGAGTCTATTTCCTCTTTATGTTTTCCTAATATTTAATGTAAATCTTTCAGATTAGCACTGTTGCAATTACAATCTCATCTGTTACTTCTCCACAATTACTCCCTGTCCAGTCCATCATGGACATGGAAATTATTTCCTTTCTCTGTGTGACAGCTTGATTGTACTTTAAGGATGCTGTTGTGTCCCAACTGGGACTTTTCTTTGATTTAAACAATCCTGGTTTGTTCAGCCTATACTTGCAGACGGTGGTTTCTAGAGAGCTGATCTATTTTGGTCCTTCCATCTGGTATGTCCCTGGTTGTTCCAGGTCCTCCATGGGACATACCGGGG
>VZUA01013536.1:0-21024 GCA_013401035.1 Horornis vulcanius | reverse complement strand
TCCTCGATGGGACATTCCGTGGATGTGACCTCAGCAGTGCTGAACCACCAAGCAAGAATTACTTCATATGTTTTAATGTTACCCAGTGAGAGAACTCTGCTATTTGGGTGTGTCGCTGTTTATGAGGGGCCTGGGTAGGCACAGACCCAGGTGTTAAGGAAGGACAGCATTTCCCACTGGTCCAGAAGACAAAGTATATATTTACCATCTGATTTTTGCTTTTTCCCTTTTTCATTGTACCAAAAGTAAGTAGTAAAGGAAACTTACCTCTGTTAAGATTTTTTTTCTCATGTAACTTCCTAATTTAGGATTGCTAAAATGCAGCAATACTAGTGATATCACAGCTGTACTAGAAAATTCATTCCAAAATTAACATACTCAAGGCTGGACCAAGTGAAGCAAACTAATTGTAATGGGTGAGTCATGATAAACTGTAGAAAAAAAGAAGTTCAGAATATTTAGCAGGCATACCAAAGGTCACATGAGAAAGACACAAAGGTCAGTATGAGAATTATGATGTTATAGCATCTTAAGTTTTGCTCCTTCAGAAACTAAGTCATGTAATCCTAATTGAAATTGAAATACAACTATTTTTGCGGAGAAAGACAAAACAAGCCAACTACATAGATACAAGTACACAGAAATACATAATTTTTACCAAAATACTAAATTTCGCCTAGGAGTGTTGCACAGGGAAGTGGCTGCAACTTGACCAATCTTGATTTCCATGTGAAATGGAAGCACATTTTGACTGGAACATGTAAAAAGGAAAATAAATATCACTGTAAGAGAGAGAGGTTGTGTTTCATCAAAAGTGAACTGGTGTTTTGTTGACTAGAAAATTTTCTACTTTGGAAACAGTAAAGGGGGGTCCTAAGTATAGGTGAATGACCTTCATGTTTCAGCTGCTTCTTTCACTTCCCCACTCTTGACAAAGAGGCTGATGAACAGAGGCTCCTCCCTACATGTCACTTTTTGTTGCAGGAAATGAGCATAACAAAATTTGGTGCAGGACTTTGTGAAAATGAAAGGTGCTTGTATTTTATACAAATCTATTTCCAGTCCTTCAAATTCATTCTTGCAGATTGTTCATGTATGTGCACACACACACATTTCTCACACTCACTCAAGAACCTTGTGCTCTTTGTGCTCAGGGAGGCAGGGACAAGAGATGCTGAGCCTTGACCACTTACCACATCTCAGCTTTTTCTTTTCTGGCAGTGACAAACTCCTCTTTGGCTAATCCTTTCATACTCTCTAGGAATTGAGAAATTACTGTAGCATAATAGATTGACCTCAAATCTTGCTCAGTCCTTGCTCCAAGGATGTAAAGCAGGGTTACTCCCCTTTATATTTATTTCTGTTCTAAGATTATAATCCTATTTCCTGTTGAGACAAAAGGAGGACAGTGGCAAAACAGCTGAGGTACATCCTTGCTCCCATCTTGGTGTTACTAAAGTGCAAGATTTGTGCTGATGAACCATCTCTGATGGGCTTTATTGCAGAGTAGACAACTGGTCTTCAAGTGCTACCCATTTCCACACTCCCCAGCATCGACAGCTCAATTTTTGCCATTCACATGCTTGGTAATCAGCATAGGTTATTCTTTTAAACCTTGCTCTCATTTCTTACTGTGCTCTGACACAGGAATTTCTATTCATAAGTCAGCTAGGTTAATCGTAATAAATATGTCACAAATGTCAACAGAGATGATAGTCTGCAGCCAGGACCTTGTAACTTGAGAAGTATTTCTTCAGACTCCCAGAAGCTCCTAACTCAGCAGAGGCTGCCAGATAGAGAGCAGGCTGATTCAGCCTAAGCACACCTCTCATCCCAGTGAGGAAGGAGATTATTGCTGCCATAGTAGTCACTGTTAGCCTCTGCATAAGACTGGATAAGAAGGGCATATGTTTATTTTATTTAGATAAAGCAAGGGCAAAAAATTTAGGCTGGCAACAGTGAAAGCTCTTACTAAAGGAAAGAGCTATAGGATAAAAATGCAATTCTGTGTTATCATTGAAGACATTCTTAAATTGTTTCACCATTTCCTGTCACAGAAGATTTGCCCCTGCAGCAGCCCACACTGCCCAAGGACAAGTGTATCCTGGGGCTTTCTCAGGGCCACAGCTTTCCCCTCTGCTGCTGAGGGTACCTTGCCTGAGGCAGGCAGGTGAAGAGCTGTCCCTCTCTTCTCTTCCCCTCCTGCAAGTCAGGCTATTTTGTCTTTTCTCTAGACTTCCAGGCTTCTTGTGTTAAGGATACACTGGCAAAACATTATAAATCACAGCTCTTGAAAGAAAAGACATTTTATAATCACTTTATTAGAGTTACACTGTGACGCAGTGCCATCACAAGGGAGACGCAGTGATCACCAAGGAGTCGAAGCAGGAAAAGAGGAAGTTTAATTTCTCTTACAGCTTATATAGATTTCTAAAAAAGAGACCACATTGGAAGACTGAGGTTCAACCTCTTCAATTCCAGTGGTCTTAGAAAGTGTCCATCAATTGTCCTTTCACAGAAAGGAATGTAAACAAGATAAAGAATTCTGTAAACATTTCTTTGTTTACATGAAATTTCTGACTCCAAGAACTCGAACGCTGGAAGTCAAGACAACATTACACTATCCATCCTACACTGAGCCTTTCTTAAAAATCAAATATGATGTGGCTGTTAGATTAAGTATCCATCTCTGTATACCTATATAGTTGGTTTTAGGGTGACGCCCTTAGTCAGGTTTTTGAGAAGGAAAAGGATAATACACTAATAAAGTTACAATTACTGTGTTGGGTCCAAAATATAAATCCATGTGCCAGTTGTTACAACCTAGCTAAAGAGGGGGTAGGAAGGAATCCATCAAATTATTTTCCTGGGTTTTATATAGCTACTCATAAGACTTAAATTAAATGAACGTGTGTGTGTGTGTGTGTGTGTGTCTGTGTGTACTAGCTAGATTTATAGACTCTCCTTAAAATATAAGTATTTCAGGTCCTGCTGACAGAGCACAGAAACAGAAGCCAGGATTGTTTCACCCACATAGCTGGCTTCAACTCTCATTTATTTGGATGTATTTGGCAATACTAGAGGGACTCATGCATGCTTCACACAGCCATTTCTTGGGACACTTGTGAAAATTTGGGGATTTCAGCCTTGAAGCAACATGAAGCAGGAAGGAAGCTAATGCTGCAAAAAGCATTTCCTTTGGCAAGTTCTACTCCTTCCCATGCCAGGACCCCTCAGTGAACCAGAGCCTTCACGCCACCTCCTAGCTACCACACAAAGCTCTGTTTAATATCTGTGTGTTTTTCATGTGTTTTCTTTCCTCTGTTAGATATTTTTTGCTAGATCTCTAGCCAGGCCAAGCTAATGTAGCTTTGCTAGTTTGGGGTACTTGACCTCAGTCAACAGAAATGAAGTCCCTTATTCAGCTGCCAGTACATCATTCAAGCAGCAGGACAGTGTATACCTGTAAGTATGCACAACAAGCAAAATAAATTATAAATGCACTAAACTTCATTATCTGGGGTGGCAGAGAGGGACAGGAGAGATTTTGGCTGGTATGCAGTCTGACCAGGGTCTGCAGTGGCGTAGGCATTGCAGAAGCATTTCTGTCTCTTTGCAGGAATCTACGGTGGGCTCTGCAGGGCTTGCACTTTTGGCTTGGGCACTGCTGCCTCTGTGCCAGGTGCCACCTTCCAGTCTGCACAGACACCTTCTCTGAGGGTGCTGCCTGTGATGGTCCTGTGCACCCTCCCTGTGGGACCTGAAGTCTGCTTGGGCTCAGCAAGACAGGTGGCAGTGAGCCCCACCCTGAAGGGCTTTTCCTGCCTCCTAGCCATGCAGCCCTGCTGGGTCTGTGTGTATTTGCCTCCAGCTTTGACCCACGCAGGACTGATTTACTTTAATATGATGGGTGCTTTTAGCACCTTCATATTTCACTTCCTCGCCGCGTTCGTTCCTCCCAGCCTTGCCTCTCTCTAAGCAAAGCAGTTCCTTCTCCGCTGGACTCCCCGTGCAGGACAGGCAGTCCTTCAGCTGGCAGAAATCCTTTCCCATCTGTTCAGGTTTGAATTCCTCTTGTGTGACACCCGCTACCTGAACGGTACAGAGCTCCACAGGGGGCCCTTCTCAGTGGCTGCCATGGTATAGATGTTTCTTGGAGGATGAGAAAAATCATTTCTGAATTCATTTACCGCAATCTAGGAGCGTGTATGATCATCTTTTAGAAGTACTCACCCTGCAGCTGAGTACCCTGTGATTTTATCTTCTTTAATTAATTTTCAGCTCTCCATCTATCTGCAACAGTTTTGTTACCAGCCTTTGCTTTTCCAGATAAATTCAGCCTCTTTCTGTTTTTCAAAGTAATCTAGGTCTTCCTGCATGACATTCCAATCCTTTGCTGTGCTAGCCTACTTCCTAAATTTGTGACATCAAAACATTTATTGATGTAAATATATATTTTAAAATTATATACTGAAATAACTTCCTTTTTCGTAAGAACAGTCAATGAGCATTACTCTCAGCACTTGCCTCAGCAGCAACCTCTTTCAGCACAGTCCCTCCTCCTTCAGAAGAATATATTATTCAGTAAGCTCAGATTGTATTTTATCTCATTTACTTTCATGTCCTCAACTTTTGTTTTATTTAGAAATTGTCCTAAAAAATTGCACAGTACTGATCTCAGAAAAAAAACTGTCCAGATTATTTTTCATTTGCTTTTTAGATGCTAGGTGCTACCAGTGCTGTTATCCAGGGAGACAGTGCTCCTTGACTGTGTCATTTGATGTCCTGGTTACTCAGAACCAGGGAGGGACATCACCTCCTCTTGTTCCCGCCCTCTGCAATGAACACACCTTTAGGTTTGGAACCATCCTTGAATTACCTTTGATCTTTACATCATTCCCATTTCAGAGCAGTTGTGGTTTTTTATTGTTTTCTTTTTATTTATATAGCTGAGGAGTTATTTGTTATTTTAATTTTCTTTACAACTGTTTGTCTAAACTCTAACCTTTAAGTCAGTTTTCTTTGCTGATCTGTCTTTCAGTTTCATCCAAGTGCTTTGATTACTTAGACTTCAGGTGATTAACTTTGCTTTGTTTTAAAAGAGACATGGGGTCTTGTGGCAAGAGACATGTCCCTTGCATTGGGATTTGTGACCTGCCAAGGGACTGAAGCTGTCCCAGTCTTTCTTTTGCAGTGGTACTGGGAACAGTGCTCTCTTGCTGCCTGGAGTGGGGAGAGGGAAAGTCCAGAGCTCCATAGTCTCTCAGGGATTTTTTGGCAGGATATCCATAGGATGATCTCCATATTTCAGGATGGCTGTGGTAATCTGGGATGTCTGATCTCCCTATGAGAGACAGCCATTTTGAAGTTATTATTCATCCTGTTAGATCTGAAGCACTTCATTAGAAGTTGTTTTCCCCAATTTACTAAATTTCAAAACCTCTCTAAAGTCAAATCCCTGAGTTATTTGATCAGATTGTTTTCACTAGTTTTTTTCCTGGTAGTTAGTTCAAGAAATAGTAACAGGTCTATTTTTGTTCGTTATTTGATTTAATTTTAACTGAGCCAGTCCACGCCCACTCAGTGCAAAATTTTGTCTATGATTAGCTCTTGTGTGATGTATTCCCCTGCTCACCACTGCATCTTGACTCAGTGTCTCTGAAGAAATCTGGGACTCCTGATCCACAAGTATTTAAGCTGTAATAATGATGGTGGTGTTTGTTCTCCAACTGAGGCATGGGATGTGACATTTCTGTGAGAGCATTAATGGGTATTGGAACTTTCCTGATGATGTTCCTGGGAGCTGTCAGAGACTCAGTAGAACCAATCCTTACTGTCATTCCTCAGATTTACTTTAATCCCAGCAGATTGCCTCTCATCCATGTTGCCTATTCTCTTTCCTTTATGAACAACCACATCATGTTAATCTGCCATGATAATCTCTATTTCCATGTTTCCTGCACAGCATGTACCTTCCAAGGACTTGTGAAATTTAAGTGATTAAATCAAATCGTTTTTAGGATAGTGTTTTCCTTAGGCTTTTCAAGTCCTTTAATCTGCACTAGTAAAGACTAAGTAGCCCTTTCGGTAACTTTTCTTGGCCTTATCTTCTGCCTTAGGCTGACAGAGAATAGAGGCACATACTTTCATCTGTGAATCATGCAGTGTTTCAGTTACACCCTTTCTTTTTCTTCTTGCACTGAAGTTTACTGGGAGATCTCAACAAAAACATTAATCATTCCCCCCACCCCCGCCTCTCTTTAAAGCTTGTTTTACAGATTTAAAAAAAAAAATCAGTAAAGTCATCTCTTGGAAACCTGTTTGCCTTGTGTGAGGAACAGGTATTTCTGGGTCTTTATTGGGAATATCTGAGCTGTACAAATACTATGCTAATGATCACCACCCCTTTGGAGGAAAGGAGTGCTCTTAGCACCTTTATCACATATCATCCATGCCTGAGGCATGCCAGAGACCCAAGCCTCCTTGGTTTTCCCTTGTCCTTTATTATGTACTTTCCATCTACTGTGAGTCACTCATAAACCTAAGCTAATCGTGACAAACGTGAAGAACTAATCTTCAGTTCATAAGATGAACTGAAGTGGATTAAATAATGAAGGCATTGATGCCACTTACTTGTTTTGATTTGTATGTGTTTAGACACATTTTGAAGTCAACAGGGAAGTATACACAACTTGTTGAGCTCAAATATTTCCAGGCTATTATTTTTTCTTTTCTAATAAACAAATTCATTTGCAAGTAACCACAATCAAGCAATCCAAGAAGAAAATACTTATACCATGTTGGCAGTTGAAACAGTTATTTAATTTGCAATGGGTGTCTGTTGTCAGGTAAATCCTCAACAGTGTTGCTCATTTTCAGATCTACTTATTTATGTAATCTTTATGATTTACTGTGTCATAGAAAAGAATCCACTGCAGTTTCTGCAAGTAACTGAGATGCTACATTAGATAACCAAGTTTTCTGGAGCTGTTAGCCATATATACTCTAGATAAATGGGTTTTTTTGTGTTGAAGTCAAAATAAACCTGCTAAAACATAGCAGTATATGTCAATTTCCTAAAATTCCCTATTCAGTTCTATTTGCCTGTAGCTCCTCCCGCTGCAGGGAGACAGGGTTGAATGGCTCAAGAAAGTAACATTTCTAGCACCCTAATACAAAACAGTGCAGGGCCATATTGTGAAAGCAAGGCTCATGTGTCATGAAGAAAGTTTTATTGAATCAAGAACTTGCTGTCAATTGTACTTTTCAGTTATGGAAGCCTGTTTATTGCAGCACCACATTTGTGTAAGTTCCTTCCTGGTTTACAATAATTCACATTGATAGACTTCTAGACTGACACTGCCACCACAAATGATAATTGACAACAGCTTCAGCTTGATCTTTCAGTGTTGGTTTTCAAGGATTCGAGCCAAAATCTATTCACCACAAGTAAACCTGGGAGGAAGTTTACTTACTATGAATATTAATGAATGTTTATCTACTTAATTAGTTAAGCAGAATTTTTGAGTTTTGATAACATGTCTATTTACATGACACCAAGCCTGCTGGCAACAGAGGGAGTACACCTGTCTCAAAGGGACAAAAGGACAAGAACAACATTGAGTTGCTGGAGTGCATCCTGAGAAGGGCAAGAGAGCTAGTGAAGGTTCTGGAGCACATGAGGAGTGACTGAGGGAGCTGGGATTGTTTAGGCTGGAGAAAAGGAGACTCAGGGGAGACTTTATCATTCTCTACAACTACTTGGAAGTAGGTTGTAGCATGGTGGGGGTTGGTCTCTCTTCCCACGTAACAAGTGATAGGACAAGAGAAAATGGGCTCAAGTTGGGCCAGGGGAGGTTTAGATTGGACATTAGGAAACATTTCATCACAGAAAGGGTGGTCTAGCATTGGAACAGGCTGCCCAAGGAAGTGTGGAGTCACTATCCCTGGAAGTGTTCCAAAAAATGCATAAATGTGGCACTTTGGGTTTTTGTGATGCACATAATAGTGTTCAGTTAATGATTCTACTTGAAAATCTTAGAGCCCTTTTCCAATCTTAAGGATTCTATGATTTAATTTTGAATATTGAAAATGGTGATGTACGGGTGAAACACCAGTCATGTGCCCAATTAATCTCAGAGATAAACTTGGTTCTTTATGGTGAAATCTGGAAACAAGGAAACAGCAGAATGGAGAGTGCATAAGCCAATGACAAGTGGTGCTTCTCTGTTCTCTCTAATAATGCAATAAAGAGAGGATGTTCAGCTTCACCTTGAAGTCCTTCTCCTGCATTGCTCTTATGCAATGGAGTGAACCTCTTCAATTTGCTTCTTTCTTTTTATTCAGACTAATATGGAGATAAGAGTGGAAGTGATTGAGACTAAGGGGTGTAACAGCATCTTGTCACTGAAGAGCCTTCATGGAAGCTGAGTGCACGACTCCCCAGAAGAATGAGAGAATACACAGCAGAATCATATTTTTGAGTGTAAGAAAAACAGGAATAGCCAAGGCATTACAGATTGCTAACATGCTTGCATTTTCCAAGTTACAGCATATAAACTCATTCTTTAGTTTTCTGTTTTGTTAATACAAAGCCTGCACTTCTCTTGCTTGTGATCCCTGAAAAATACATGGTTTGTGAGATTGTCTCTCAAAAGCACTCACATAAATTCATGATAAGAGCAGCAACACCATTGGTGGAGTGCTAGGCTCAACAAGTCTCTTTTCTGGCATAAGCTCTTCCCTCTCTGAAAGTATAACCATAAAGGCCAGAAGTCCTTCTTGAAGAGGGCTGAGTGGAGTGGGTGATGCTGCTACCCCTCTACACCAGCTGCCTGTGCTGCCTTGGCAGCTGGGTTGCACTCCCCAAGCAGCACAGCTGGTGCTTCCCTAACATTCACTGTGGAGAGGTGTGGCAATGCTGCTGGAGAGCCTCCCTCTCTCGTGTACCACCAGGTGTGGCTGGCTCTCCCTTTCCTCAGGTGGCTCCACAGAGTCACCTCCTTGCTGGACCAGCACAAAAATTCTGTGCTTAAACAATGCAAATAGGCTTTCAGTCTAGCCCCTGTCCTCCTTCACAAGCCAGCCCCAAGTACAGTCTGTACCAGACAGCTCCCAAGGCAGGCCAGTCAGTCGAGCCTGCTGGGCTCAGGCCCTCTGCACAAGAGTGTGAAGTAGCTGCCATCCCCAATAGGTGAGGACTGTTGTGCTGGGATGCTTCTCCTCCCATCAGCCCACGTGCAGAGCTCAGCCCTTCCTCAGACAGCCCTTTACAACTGGTTTTTCAAAGGGCCCCTTGCTTGCTGCTGCTCTCATGCTGCTGGCTGCTCTCACCCAGCAGGCACAACAGCCTAGTGAGACCTTTCCTTGCAATTTCCGTGCAATGGTATATGCTAGATAAGCCTTAAATAGACTGCACCTACCTCAGTAAGTAGCTTGAAAGTAGCATAGCACAGAAAAGAAAACCCTTTTTCCATTAAATTAGATGTTAGGCATAATGCAAGCAGCTTTCTCCTTCATCTACACCCAGATTTCATCACTGAAGTCAATTGGAGCTGCACCTTTACAATTAAGAAAATAATTTGACCCAGTTAGGTGTCACAGAACAGACTTCAGTGGATTCTACAGACTGAAGAGAGAGCAGAATGTTACCCATTGAATTTACTATCGTGTTTGTTTTGGGAGCTAAATTATTCTTCCTAATTCTGCTAGCAGTGTAATATGCTGTCTCAGTAATGGAAAGCATATGAAAGCAAGCAGATGGTGAAAGCAGAAAAAAATCCCAGCATGTCCTGATAATGTAGTAAGCAAGTTCATTTTTTTGGCATTAGGCTTTCATAACCAAGGCATGGTGATAACAAGTACAGACACATTTTTAGAGCACAGTTCATCAAAAAATACAGCCAGTTTCATTGCAGGGCAATGGAAGATTACTTTTTGAGACTTCTATATAGATAAAACCTAGATGTGAATGTTGTTGAATTAGACCCATCATTTATTATTGCTAGAAGATGAGTGACAGAACAGATACTGGTCAGAGTGATTCCATCGCAGCTCATGTGTTCTCTCATACCATTGCAAATGTAGAGTCTTTTGCCCATTGATTTGCAAATATGCAGCCATCCTGCATTACAGAAATACCACAGACCCTTCAATATAGGTTGTGATCACAGAGGGCACTATTGGAAATTAAAAATATTTTATTTTCCTTTAAAAGTATGCACCCTCCAGGTTGAAATTTTGAAGTAAGAGGATGTTGCTTCTTGGATATTTGTGTATATCTGCAGTACATGAAGCTCCCAGTCTGACTCCAGCAGCCTCTTGCTTCTCCTACCCACATGTCCCATTCTTTCAGAACAGAAGGCAGAACAGCCTCAGTGGGAAAAACACCCATTTGTTTAGCAAGTCTGAGAAAATTGAGACAACCTTGACTCGCTGGCTGAGCAAAAGGCCCTGTGTGTGGTTTCTGGAGAGCACCCTATCTAGCCTGATGACCTTCAGACTACGTTTTTAAATCTCAGGACAAAACACGGGCAGAAACAATGCCAGATTCACCACTTACCATTTTAAGATTTGTCAAAGGAGGGATAAATTAATCTTGTTATTATTTTTGTTTGAAGGAATGAGGCAACATCTTCATGTAGCTGCAATCTGGACCAACCTTCAGCTTCCAGGAGTTTGTTTCAGACAGAGCAAGTGGGGAGGAGACATGAAAACCACTGCTGCAGTGCTGAGTTCAAATGCCAGCTTAGAATTGAGGGGATAAATCCAGATCTGACCTCACTGATCTCTTCTGTTGAGAAAAGGGGTGAAGAGAAACAGCCTCATTTCTCATGAAAGTATCTAGTTGGTTACAATCTCTTTTTTTCCCCCACATTGCACTAGTACAGCACACTGAGTAATGTGAAGATTGCATTTTTTAAAAATACTTCATATGCACTGATTCATTCTTGACTTGAAGAAGAAAAGGCAAAAGTGTGGTTTTGATTGTTTCATCCATCTGAGGACCATGTGTTTTCTGCTTCCTGAGGAAAGTTTTCTCCCTTTATAATTTTATTAATGACTTGCTGATTTAACCTCCCAGGAGGTTTCTTCCAGATTGCTTTTAGTATCTTTGGGGTGTGGTGGTGACATAATTAAGATTTCTTTGATATCCTTATGTCCCCTTCATTTCATTACTTGGGCAGGACATGGGAAGGGCAGGGAAGAAATGGAATTGACAATCTTGTCCTCAGGTCACAGCTGTTTTCCTGCTCCTTTGCCTGTGGCACCATTTTTCCTGATGTCACCTCCCCTTTCCAGGTCTTGGAGACACGGCAGAGCAGGCAGGTGACCTTTGCTGCCAGGGTCAAGTGGCTTTGACAGCCTGAGCTGGGGCAAGGCCTGAGCATTCCTCCCGGCAGAGCCTTGGGCAGGGAGTGACCTGGGGATGGGCCCCAAGACACCTGCTCAGACCCCCATGCCAGGGCAGTGACAGGCTGGGCAGAGCCCCTGGCTGAAATGGCTGTCGGGCCACTGGCAGCAGGTCATGCCAGAGTGTCACCTTCCTCTGCTGTGCTGCCACTCTCTAATCCCTGCATCTCTTACAGGACAAGAGCCTGAGGTCCCTCCTGCAGAGAATTGAGACCTTGATCCCAAATTGCTTAGGCTGAGCTCAGCAAGCCTATTTTCAAAGCAAAGCCTGCTCTCTGTGAGTAAATTTCCCTTTCAATTTTTCCTTGAAAATCCTGCAGCAAATGGCTTTAAATGCAGTGTCTGTGTGTAACTGCTCTTTTTGGTGCGTTTCCCGTAATGAGCCATAACATATGTGTCTGTCTTTACACACCTCGGAACAATGCTATGCAAGCATTAGGGGATTTTTCTAACAACTAGTGAATGTGCTGCTTTTCACAGCTCACCCAAACACTCCTGCCTGATAAGCCTGCCTGCAGAGGGACGTTATCTGTATTTCTAGGATCAGGGGAAAAGAGAGAAAAAAAAAAGTGGGAGGCATATCTGAATTTTTAAACTGCTAATTCTGATGCAAGCAAGTCAAATAGAGGACACTTCTTGGATGGGGAAGCCTGAGGAGGTGTGTTTGTGGAGCTGTAATACTGTCCAGAGAAGGAAGTTCAGTGAGAAGCGCAGAACCTTGAACCCTCTGCTGCTTTTTATCTCTGCATCCTTGAGTGAACTGTTCTGTTTCTCCCTCTGGCAAGTACAATGCCAGTATACCCTCCAGTATAGCCATCCTCAGACATTCTAATGCACAGTAAGTGAATTAAAAGCACAGCAGCACCATATGTACCTTGCACATGTGTGTAACAGTGCAGGAGCTGTATTTGCCCCGGTGATGGCCTCCTGTCTTCATTAGCACAGGGAAGTGCAGCACGCAGATGGTCAAGAGCCATCACTCACCATGGCACGAGCAGCACCTCCAGAGCTGTGCAGGCAGGATGCTTTCCCTGAGCCTGACTTCCCCTGAGCCCCTGATTCCTGAACTATGCTAGTCAGAAATGTTCTATCCCTGGGGCTCAGAAAACATCTTTCTGAAGAGTGAGAATTTTGCTGCGTTTCAGATTTTTACCTGAAGCAACCCAGCCTGCACTAGCTATCAGGCATTTTTCAGATGGATCTTTAGGCCAAGTCCTTCATATTTCAATATAGAGCTGCACTTTATTCAACACATTGCATTTTCCAGGAACAGACATTTCCAGGAAATGTAGCTGGATGTTTTTGCCTTGTGGTGGTTCTTCCATCTTTGGTTACTGTCAGAAGCAAAAGATCTTGCTGTAATCCACCTTCCTGGTGAGGATGAGCCTCTGAGACAACAGTGTTCCTGCAGGAGAAGTGAGGCAGGAAGCAACACTTGAGAACAGAGGACTGCATGGCTGGAAGCCATGCTTGCTGGGCAAAATATCATGTGCATCTTTTTTTTTGAAAAATCTGTAAGTACAATTCTAGCTTCAGCAGGCACACAGCACCAACCTCCTGATTGTGCCCAATGCTAGCACCAGCTCCACAGCCCTGCCCCACTCTCACCTGGACCATGTTATTCTGTGCAGAGGTTTCTGTCTGCACCGAAGTCAGGAAATTCAGTTATAGTTCCCACAACAACCAAAAATCCGGGTATTCTGAACAAATACTGTAAAGCAAGTAGTTGCACAAGGGTTTCTCAGTAGATGCATGAGAGATGCAATGGTACAGCAGGCTTGAAGGTGTTGTCTGCTATCTCCAGACCTGCCCCTGCAAAACCTGAGCATAGCTGAAAGAGGGGCTTGGGGGTAAAACCTTTTGACAGCTGATGCCAGGCACCAGATGTTCTGGGGTAGCTGTGAAGTTTCTGGTGACTTGAGGCTAGAATCCTGGTATTGGAGAAGGTGGCAGCCACACTGTATGTCAGAGCCAGTGAGCAGCAGGTGTCTGCTGAAGTCCTTAGCAATGCAGGCTAACCAGTCTCCTCACACAACACTTTGTCTTCTTCTCTATTTACTGCCCTCAAGTGGATTTCATCATTTTGGTAGCTGAGGGCTTCACACTTGTTAACATTTATCTCTGCAGAAGCTCTGTGAAGTAAGGAAGAACTGTTATCCCCACTTCAGGTGAAGACTGAATCAGCAAAAGGCCATACATCCACTCCAGGGTCTCAAAGAGTCTGCAGCAGAGTCTATGCCTCCCAAGTCTGAGGGTGATAACCTCATTTTCTGGTAGTGACAGAACAGATACAGAACCAAAATTTCACAAGTAAATAAGTGCCAGGACCTGCTGGCTGGAATTCACTGGCTGTGGCCTCCTGTCTCCAGCAGCATTCATATTTTCCTCTGTTGTTTCAAATATTTTTTGTAGTGTTATCTTGTCTAGTCTAAACAATGGTTCCACTTGCTCTTAAGAGTTGTACTCTGTGAGGGAAAATGTTGAAAATTGTTATTATTCTCAGTGTTTGGGTGTAGATACAGAGGGGTGGATGCTCCACAGTCAGGACACTACCATCTCTTCACTACCCCAGCTCCATTCTCTGTCTGCAGTTGCACAGTGCAAGAACCACCACCAGCCCCTCAGTCCCTCCCCGCCTGTTCCAAGGCTGTGCTCCTTTCCCAAGCACAGGGACACTGATATCTCTCGAGTGACAAGGACGTGTGTGGCGTCAGTGGCATCAGTCCAGATACATATTAGAGGCAGAAGAGAGAAAAAACTGTGATCCACATTCTGAGAAGACCCACCACAGAGAAAGATCTGAGCTGTGATGTTCCTGCCTCTGCATATGCTGTCTCTTAAAGCAGGAGTTCAGCTCTATTTCAGTCCTCTCCACTAATAAAACCCCAGGTGCTACTGGAAGTACTATCAACATCTGCTTTGGCACGTGAAGTGTCACATCACTTGCCTCATTGCCTTAAAAGCAGTAAATCTCTGTTTATCTTGATGGTTACTTAGTAGTGAAAACCAGTGGCCAAATCAGTTATCTGAAAGAGGCTAATGAAAGCTTGCTGCACACCCTATGTAAGTCAGGCAGATAGCTTCAAAGCCCTTACTGGTTCCACATGACTGGCTCTATCCAGAGTGGTTGAAACAGGCCAGCATACAGTGCTCGGTCATCCCGGCATGTCCGAGCCATCCTGCTGCTGACCAACCAAGGAAACATGGGTATTTCTTAAGTTTTCACTGTGGTTAGACATAGCATCCTGTGACAGTTTATGAACAAACAGCAACTGTATTTAGCCATGCCTTAAAATTTGGTAAATGTCCTACCCAGCTATCTCAAAGCATTTCACAAACCTGGTCCTTCTCTTGACTCACGAATTCATTGCAGTGGGTAAGAAGCCTTCATAGGGATTTCTTTGTGTTTTTCCATTTTCCACCTGCAAATTGGGAAGAAGGCTTTTCAGCCATTTTTTCTGAAGGGATTTGAGAATTCTTGCAAGGAGAGTGTTGTTTAGTATCAGATATCAGTAGCAGCCTGTCACATTGAGTTCAGCAAGGGAATGGCTGGCTCTGCTGTTGCAGCACTCATGGAGGACTCAGCTCCCAGATGAATTAAGACTCTCTGTGTGACTGAGTCATTTTGCATGTTCCTGCCTCACCTGTAAAATGGAGACAATAATATTTCCCTGATTTCATGAATTTTATGAGATAGTACATTAATAGTATTAAGACCATCACCACACAACACCATGCAACAAATAATTCTGCAATAGCCACACACATATAGCATCCATTTGCATTTGTATTCAGCAGACTATGGAAGGAACCAGATTATTAACACCTCTACTCTAGGGCAACATGCTTGGAGACCACATTCAGACATCCAGGTATCTGCTGAACTTCATGGGGTGTGGTGTCCAAGTTTGGGCTTGAATGTAGATTGCACAGCTAATTCCTACTTAATTTGTAAGAGCCTGAACCTCAACATGAACGCCAACCACTGACTTATTAGGAACCTGAATCAGCTGCCCATTTTGTGCCTTGGATCTATGTCTTGAAATTACTCTGTTGTCTGCTGCAATCTACTCTGAATCTACTCCTTGTTTCTACGGGAAGCAGGGAAACCTGTCACCAGACTACTTCCAGTCTTTTCCAGGATTAAAAGTCAGGGAATGGTGAGTAGATCTTGTGATTTCCACACTACAATTTCAATCAGATGGGCTAACCTTACAGCATAAACATTTAAGCAAGAAATGCAAAAAATTGGCAGACGAAGTTCTTTTTCCTGATTAACTGTGTTTATTATGACTTACATTTCTTAACAAGATGCACATAAAGCTAGTTTACAAGTTAGCATGATCACTGTCTTTGATTCATCCCAATAAAATGTGGAGGTTTTGTTTTTGCTATACAGTATTCCAGCCCTACTGCTTTAACAGGTACAGGGGCTAGTAACTGTGAGCTTTCGCTCTTGAGAAAAAACAAGGTGAAGACACAAACTGCAGCAGCTGTTGCATAGCCAGAGCCATTGGGATGTGAGTAGGACAGGAATTGTTGCAGGCAATGAGAGAGAGGATTTAACCTGAATCAAACCTCAAGGCAAAAATTATGAACCCATAAGTCCACACTGTATTTTATAGTTTGTTGCCACCACGTTGTGTACTTACAGTTCCTTCATTTTGATACAGGTAGCAATACCTGAAAAGTATTGAATATGTGGCTGGCATACTGAACTAATAGAATAGTGGTAAAAATCTCTTTCCTGTTCATTTACCCTTTACATACATGAAAGACAAGACAGTATCATAAGCAGAGGCATAAAAAAGAGACCTAGATAATTAGATGCCACTCATCACAGAACTTGAAAGCCAGTGAAATAACTAAGATGCTGTGAAAAAATATCTGCCATAATTAAAATGGCTGATTGCTGAGAGCGTGAAGGCCAGTGAAGGCCAGTGTATAGGGCCAAGTTACATGGGAATTTCAAATCACAGCCTTGCAGGATGAATGCTTAGCTTCAATGGCACACAGCAAATTAGCACAACACCAGAGCAGACATGAAGCTCCTCCTCCACAGCCCTGGGCACCAGTAGAGCTAAAATTGACATAATTTGCCCAAGCCATGTCTTGGGAAGTTGTCAGGAACAGCCATCATGGCATGTAAAGCCCCAGGTTTTTACAGATCCCAAAGTAATAGAGATTAAGAGATTAATGGTCTGCTTTTCACTCTTTTGACTTTAATGCATGTGTTGTTCTACCCAGGTCTGAGGCACTGTGGCAGCCCAGAGCCTCTGAAGCAGGTTTGGGGATGGAGTGGCTGAATTTGCTGAACTGGCAAAGAGCTCTGGGAGATCAGTCAGGACAGTTGCAGAAGCCACTTGGAGCAGCATCATAGCACTTTCTGACTGTTCCTTAGCCACAACAAACTGGGATGCTCTGTATTTTTAACCCATCTCTGTGTCAAATATTTGCTTGAACCACCTCAGGAAGTGGTCTGTGCTGAGCAGGGTTACCTTTTTCTGAAGGAGACTGGTGCTATCACACAGGGCATGATGGTGGTTCAAAAGTGTCACTTCAGAGGCAAAGCAGAGCTACACCAGGGAGTAAAATCCTTAACCCTGCCAAAGTCAGATGTAGGAAAGTGCCACTGCCTGTGCTCAGCAGCACGGTGGGAGGGGAGCACAGAGGGTGCCACAATAAGAAGGATGAGAATTGGGAGAAGAGAAGGGAAAATGCCTGGGAAACAGATGCTGATGTGAATGAGAAGGTATAGTGAACATGCCTATGTCTCAGGCTAGATCTAGAACAGCCAGAAAAACTGACTGAATTTTTGTGGTTGCAACCAAAGTAACAACCTGTAACTGTTGAGCAAATTCCAGGATGACTGATCAAAGGATTGAAAAGAAAAACTAATTTTACAAAACTTTGAAGACTACCATGCTTCCTGAGTCCTTCAGAGAGATAGCTAGGACTAACTTTGGAAGTTGCAGAACAACTTCAAAAGTGTTTTCTGGTGGTTTTATATTATTCTAAATTCTGCTTCTCAATACTTAGCAGGGGTTTTTTTTTCCTACTAACCATAAAGCATATGCTGTCTTGTATCCTGGTTACACGATATTAACACATAACCTTATTTTTCACAGTCAGTTTTTCAGCATTTCTGCCACTGAAGAACCTCTTCTACAGCTTCAAGTTGAAGAAATCTTTGTGGCAGAGTTGGTATTGCCTGTAATAATTTATGAATGTGATGTGTTGACATGTTTATTGTGTGCATACACTGAGCTACTTCAATAGCTGGATTGTCAAGACATGTACCCAGGAGAGAGAAGATGGATCCAGGCATACATTTTTGAGGAAACACTTGGGAAACAAAGCAAGAGCTCCTCACTGTGATGTTTTGGCTGGGCCCCTGTTAGGCTCACTGGAGAGATTTCCCTAGGAGAAATGTGGGCGCCTGCAAAGCAAGACATGAAAGACCCCAGAGAATTTACAGAGGACCATTTAAACAGACATTTTTGTGAGCAGGATTCCAAAAGGGGTTGAAAGTGCTCAGATCTGTAGATGTTTAATTTAGTAGATGTTGGCAAGACTACAAGAAAAAGTGCATGTGAAATATTTTTTTACCAACATGCTTTATTTCATTGGCTAAGTGGCTCTTCTGTTTTAAAAATGTTTCTGTCACGTGGGAAGGCTGAAGGTCTCTCTTCTCATGTATGTGTGTGAGCTTGGAAAATGCATGGGGTATGTAGGCTGGAGCTTGTATTTAATAGAGTATGTGGGAATCAGATTATCCCATGCATGGAAAGGTAAAACTTCAAGGCCTGCTATAAGCAGATGGCAAGCAGAAAGATCACTGGCAACCAGAGATACAGCAGTAACCATAAGAAGACTATCACCTTTCTTATAAGTTCTTACATACAGTTCTACTAATGACTTTTATTAAACAATTAAGCCTTAGCATTCAAGAGATTCATATTTGTTACAAAAAAGCTGTCCCATTAACACAAAGTACAAGCTGAAACAAAGCTAATGAGCCTTGATACTTGCAGGATAATTCAAAGTTTAAAGGTGGTATTAACAAAAATAAAATAAGAAAGATTGGAGAACTCCAGTTTCATTGTCCACTAGAGAACCTGAGGTTTTTCCTTTTGGATCATAAAATTAAATCTATTGCTCAACTCTTACACTGTTACTAAAGTAGTGCAAAAACACATATATGTGCATAATTAAGTATCCCTATGTGACCATAAAAGGTCTCACTGGCTGTTCAAGGGGAAGGCGAGTGGGACTTGATTCAGCAGCATGAAAGAGGGAATGGCATTACTGTAATCTCCCTGTATTTCTTTACTTTGATGGGGCTCAGCCTTATGTGGTAGAGTGATGGGATCTACAGCAGTGGCAACTGCACTGTTCCAGTGCAGAGTCTGGGCTGTGTGCCCTGTGCATCTGAGACACAACAGCAAATTGAACTGGAACTGCAGAGGTATTTATCCTATGGAAATCATACCTCAAATCAGACACGCAAAAAACCTGAGGCACTGGGAATATTACATACACCTGAAAAGTTAGGTGAATTTTTTATTTATTTGCCTTCTGGTTTTGCAATGTCAGTTATGAATGGAAAATGGGTAAGCGGAAAAAAGTCACTGCGTCCTGCCCTTGAAAATGTGATCTAGCTTAAAGCACTGGCATTTCAATCTTTGTGTTCAAATGAAGAGACCAAACAAGTTCAAGAAACAAACAGGGTAAACAGCACAGCCATAAAATGACATTCTGGAAGTGACAAGTGAGCAGTTGTATGATGACCAATCTCCTACCATAGTTATGCTCAATTTCATGTGGCCCCCATTAGCCACACCACCTGTCCTGGGAGGTCCCCACACATCCCAGTCTTGATAAAAAATTTGGAAGTAAAAAAAAGGAATGGGTATCAACATAACACAATGGAGTTGTGGGGCAGGGCACACACAGGAGCACTGTTCACATCTCATGCAACATCTAGCTGCACTCCTTGATAAATAATCACTTCTTGCTACAGCAAAACCTTGAAGAGGCACAAGGGGTTTTATAGATGGACTCAGAGCTACTCAGTAGATGCAGTCAAGCTCCTTTTGAGCTGCCTCCCCTGTGAGACTGGAGCCCTTCCCAAGAGGGATCCCTGTGGCAAAGGGCCTCTCATCTGTTTGACCCTGGAGCAAAAGGCACCATTGTGCTGGCAGCAGAGAGGAGGCAGCAGAGACATTTTTTCCTGAGGTGGGAGAAGAGTCACCTGTGCCCTGCGGCTGCTCTGGGGGCTGCAAACTTGGGCCAAGAGACAGAAATAACCCAGGAGTTGTTAGCTGGAGAGCTTGCATTTACAAACTCTCCAGGAGAACATGGCTTAATGACAAACTCCAAGGAAAATTAGATAAAATGAACTGATGTGGACATCAGAAAACTTCTACAGCATAAATCATAATTTCTCCCCAGTTTGGAGAGAGGTAAGAGTTTCATCTCCATTAATTTAATCCGGCAGATAGAGATAACAAAGCAGGCTCTACATGGGAGAGTTAACATTGCTTGGATTGATACAGAGAGACAAGATGCACTTGCAGGCATAGGAAAAATGCATCTCTGAGAAAATTTCCACTATTAATATTTTTCCCTTGCAAATATGGGTCTTCTAAAACACTCTTTTCTTTTGGAAGGATCTAAGTGAGGAGGAGGTGGGAAGTAGAGCTACAAAGCATGTAAGAAAGCCTCAAATACATGAGTGGGAGGAAGGAGGAAGAAATGAAAGAATAATGAAGCTTGCATCACTGAAAGCAAACAACAGAAGGGAAATGCATGTACTTGTGGCTAAATTTTGAAGGAACTTGGGCTGAGGTTTCAAACAGCTGTGGTTAGCATAGATGCAGGTAAAGAGTAATTCAGATAATCTAATCAAAGAACAAAGAAATTTTAAAACTGATTTTATTAGGAAAAATACCTGCCTTAGAGTTAATGGGTAAGCACAGGAAAAGATGCCTTCTTTGTATTCTTGATATGAAGTAGCCCTGAGAGGATTTTCAGCAGCTGTAGTATCCAGGTTCATTACAAGACTTGGGCATTGCTTCAATGGGGCCAGGATTTTACCCTTCATGGAATCTCTGGGCATCTCTGAGATTTCCTTATATGATAACATTGCAAACAGATATCTATATTTTTAAAAACAATTAATAGAAATCTTGTTATTAATGTGGTGCCCAGGGCCTCCAGCTCCAGCTGCATCAATAGTTGAGCCCAGATGTTCAGCTACTCTTGGAGTGTTGTCACTAAAACTAAATCAGGCGTTTCTACTTTGAGAACTTCTCCATCACTCCAATGGTTAACCCTCTGAACCAGGAAAGAAGCCTGGAAAAGGAACCTGGAGTTGGGTTCATTCCATACCTTTTGATTTTTGTCAGTGCTTTGCTGTGAGGGCATTCACCAAGCCAGGCTGATCTACCCTGACACAGTCTGTGAAAATTTTGCAGAGCTTTTGCAGAGCAGCCAGTAGAAAACTTTCGACTGAACTGAACAAGGAACCTGCGTGTCTTACACAGGAATCCTGTGGGATGGGATTGTCTCTGTCTCACCTACAAAATGAAAACTCTAAGTTTGCTCAGG
>VZUA01013533.1:0-32935 GCA_013401035.1 Horornis vulcanius | reverse complement strand
CCCCACGCCCCCGCGCTGCCCCTCTCTCTCCTCCCCGTGCAGGCCCTCCGGCGAGTGCAGGATCCGCAGAGGGTGTACCAGGAGAAGCTCCCGGACCACATGGATGATGGTTAGTCACAGCAACCTCCGCGTGTCTCTGTGTGTCCCCCTCTCCCCATTCCCGGTTCCCGCTGGTCTTCCTCAGTGCGCCCCGTCTAGTGGGTGACCCTCCGGTTCCCCAGCCCATCACCCTGATGCCCCTGGGAGTGAGGAATGCCAGCGTGGTCACCACAGCCTCCAGTGGGAAAGCTACTTCTGACAGCACCGAGGCTTCCCAGTGTCCCCACTGTGGCAGTCCAACACCCATGGGGGCCCCTGGCACTCCCTTCTCTGAGGGGTATGGGACAAGACTCCCACAACATGCTGTAACCTCTTTGGGGGCCCCTGACAGGCAGAGGAATCACCTGTAATAAGACGAATTTTGACAGGGAACATTGATTTCAGCAGGTATGAAACATCAGGACTCAGGGATGTATAAAGGATCTGCCTATTCTGGTTATCCTTTCCTGATGCTCTCAGATCCGTATCTGCCCAATGGATCTATGTCACCTCTGGTAAGTTTCCTGCTCTCCTTATGGAGAAGTTTTGCGGCCTCTCTCACTGCTGAAGTATGTTGCAGGTATTGTGCAGGCACCTTCACGTGCTTTTTTCCTGACAAATTAGAGCCCAGTTTCTGAAATACCTGGACGCTGTTCTGTCCAAGCCGAAAGGAAAAGCAGTGGGAAGGGGAAGAGATGCTCGGCAGGAAGTGCCTGCTTCACTCTGAATTTGCTGGAGGAGCTGCTTTTCCAGTCTCCTCATCCTCTAGGTTTGGCTTTACTCTTCCAGCAGCCAAGTCCTAATATCTCATGGAAGAATGTCCCTTCCTTTTCTGGGTCACGGGCTTTGGAAGGAGCGGCTCCTGGTCTTTGTGTTTGTGTTCAGGGATATGTCCCACAGCCGAGCTTCAACCTGCCTGTAAAACAGCCAGGTCCTGGCATGCTGTGTGTTAGGGGCCTGTTGTGGATGATGGCCCAGGAAATGGATCTTGTGCTTCTGAAATGGCAATAGAGGCTTTTAGGAAAAGGCTTTGTGCTGCTGGAGTACTATTCCCGTCTTCTTCCTGTAAAGTTTTTCTCTCTCAGTTTAAATTAGCTTTAGTAATTCTCTATCTTCTCATGTTTCTGGATTTTGCTATCTGAATGATTAAACTAAAGTCCTCTTTACGAAAGCTGTCTTTTCCCATCACCATCTCGATCAGAACTTCAGAAAATAGTGTCCTGACATTGCAGCAGACAGTCGATGCTGGTGTCGCTCCTGGGAGCCAGCCCTGCTGCGTTTGTTGCAGACATTGTTCTGCATTGGCTGTCAGCAAGTGAGGACAGAGTGTAATTTGGTTTATTTCAGGTTCAGGTTTTAACCTTTAAAGGGATAAAGTTTAAAAGAATATGTAAACCCATCCTTAATTCCGGTCATTTGTTCACAAGAGTGGTAGGATGTAAAACTGGAGTTACAAAAAGTGGGTGGATTATGGAGTATGAAACTCAGAATTATTTGTGGACATCAGTGCCGTACCCTCACCCCTGCCCCAGCTGGCCTGGGTAGCAGGAGACAGGTCCCTGCAAGAGCCTGCCTGAAACCCACACAGCTTTTCCTAGGGGATTCAGTTTTCCTGGCTGCATACTGCTGGAACTTTGCTGAAGTTTGCAGATAAAGAGGATTTATCCCTAAATTTTTAAATCTTCCTTCACTTTACGGCAAGAAAAGATGTGTTTGCAGGGCAGGGCCAACTTACATAGTTGTAAGCCAAATAGGCATTTCTTCTGGTGCTTCCCACCCTATCCAGGTACCAGGTATCCCCCTCATTCCCCAAAATATTAAGTTGTTCTCTTCCTGATAAACTTTAAATGCTTTTAAGTTTGTCTTATGTAAACACACTTAATTTGCTCCCTGAGATAGAATCGGGGTAGGTCCAGAGTTAAGTTAGTCCAGCATCTTTTTGCTATGGTGAAATATTTATTTTAATCTTAAACTCTTCCTAGATGGGCAGCAAAGTGCAATAGCCTATTTATTAGCAGCTAAGCTATAAAGTAGATTGTGGTTTAGGAATCACCTTTTCCCTTGGAAACAGAATGAAATCCAAGCAGTTGCTGTCAGAGCAGCCGACAAGAGCAAACAGACTGTGCAGAACTCAAAGGGGAAAAGACATAAGGAGCAGAGAAGAAACGATCCCATCCCCTTGAGAGCCACCAGAATCACCCAGTGCCTCAAACAGCTTCCTTTAGGCCTGTTTGGGTCCTGCTGTGGTTTATGAAGAGCTGATTTGATGTTTTCAGTTAAAAATCTGTTACATAGCAGACGGGAAGATTTCTTCCTCAGGTGAAGGCTGGTCTTGCGGTTTTTCAACTTACTACAATAACTATTTCAGTATATTATTCTGGGCAGTTTTGTTTTATATTTCTATTGACTGTGCAAAGTTATCATGGTAAATTATGGATTGCTCTCATATAGAGTTATTGCTGCTGTGTACATTATATAAAGTGTGGGCTATAATCTGGTAGCTGCTTCCAATAATTGAGGAGGTCAGATCTGTGACTGAAGATTGCAGATACTTAACCATCCATAAAAGTGTGTTTAATTAACACTTTAGCACAAGTAGAGTCGGGGAGGAGGGTTATGTGAGTGAATAGGATTACGTATCATAATCATGCGTGCACTTGATAGTAGAGATTGTATTTTGGTTAATGAGGCTTCCTGGAAACAGTTGTTTGCAAGTAGGATTAATTTTAGAATCTTTAAAAAAAAATCAATTAAAAAATTAAGCCAGGAGTACTTTGGCAAACTGTCAGGGCTTTACACTGAAAACAGTAATTTACCTGATTGAAAATAGAGTGTAACTCCCTGAAAGATACAGAGCAGCCGGTACTGAGGCTGGGGCTGAACCCCTGCCTTGCAATGCTCTGTGAAACCACATCTTTTTTTCAGTGGGCTCCCCATGAACCCTGTGAGGGAGCTGCAAGTGGCTCTGGACTGGCTCCAGCACCTGCCTGGCTGGGTGTGTTGCTACCAGCAGTATCGGGTGCTGCTTTACTATTTTCTTTCTGATTTTGTCAGCAGCACCACTTTTGCTTTGTTTCCCCTCAAGGTGTTTGTAGCCACTAACTGTTATGCTGCTCACCCGAGCATCCTGCTCAGGTCCCCACATCTCCCAGCCAAAATTGCCTCTTTTTTACCAAAACACACCCCACGGTGTTATTTACGTGCTCTGCTGCTGCTCCAGAGTGATGCTCTGAAGATGGCTGGGTGCCTGCCCAAGCCTGGCTGATGGTCCCTGCAGGGCCAGCAGCAGAGGGAGTGGCAGAAGCTCCCCACAGCAGGGTGGCCCTCCTTGGCTGAAGGTGGCAAATGCCAGTGTGGGATGATTCAGCTGGAGTGCTGCTGGTTTGGGCAGGCACAGGTTTCCTGGACTGGCAGTAGAGCTGTCGCTGGGGGCGTGGGCAGGGTGAAGATGCTTCTGGAGCTGAGGACAAGGCAGAGGGCTGAGCCCATGTGTTCCTTGTTCTGGGAGCTCTGAACCCCACCAGTTGCAGGGCTGGGGAGGGCACACTCAGTCAAGGGTGTTTAAGAGCACCTTGGCATAGGCGGTGTGTGCATCTGAAATCCTGACACTCTGCAAGGCCCCAGGAGAGCCATCTGTCACCTGCCTCTCAGGTGTTGTGTGTGTGGTTGTTCAGGGCTTCCCTTTATCCCATCTTATGCAAAGTCCAGCTTTTCCCAGAGTGAAATATGTAGGACTTACGGGTTAAAAATCTGCAAGAAACTTCCAAAGAATATGAACAAGTTGAGGAACTGTTTTTCTAAATTAAATATAAAATCATAAAACTATATCCTTTTTTAAATAGTACAAATGACTTTAAATCAAATTAAGGTACATCCTTAGTAAGAACAGCAGCCTTTTAGGTGGTTACAAACATTAGAGGTCAGACATGGTCAAACATGTTAACACTTTGATCAGATTAAAATATTTTTCTTGCTACAGTTGTATAATTGAGTTTAGACCTGAGGGGTTTTTCTGAACATTGTTATATCTTGTACCGTGTGGTAGTTAAATGGTAAAAGGAGCTCTTATAAGTTCCTTTAAGTTCTTTTTGTAAATAGGTTTATAAAATAGGGGAATGAGCCATGCTGCCCTGTATATAGGGCACGAGGTCTCCCTGCTCCGATTTGATGGGAGTGACCTGGGGGGAGCTTCTCAAACGTTCTGTGCACTTCAGATGTGTTTGGTGAGTGTGTGAGGAGTGTAAAGGCAGGACTAAAATGTTCTGTATGTAAAGCTGAGGCACTGGACTTCCTGTCTGCGTGAGAAACAGAAGTGCAAGAGCCTCTTTTTCTTTGGAAAATGGACACTACCTCATTTTCTTAATTACTAAGTTGCCAAACCAGAGCTTACATGGGAGCAGAAGAGTGGACATACCTCCCCAAGCCCTGCGCAGCTGAAGTCCCCAAATAAGACAGCAGGACTCACAAATAATGTTGCTTTTCAGAGCCTGGTCCCTGTGGTCCACTGGGCTCCTTGAGCTTGTTCAGAGGGTATGAAATGTCCCCTTGGGCTGGGCAAGATGAAAGTGCAGTTACTGCTGGCCTGGGGCCACAGGGCCCAAGTGTCTAACACGAGGTCAAAAAGCATGGAGCTACAGTCTAGGGCTGCTCTTCACTGGACAGAAGCTGAGAAAGCAACAGCTGAGCCCCAGGACGTGGCTGCTTCTGCTGCATCCCCTTCCCCAAGGCTGCTCCCTCCCTCTGCAGGAGGAGACTGTGGCCCCCACAGCAGCTGGCAGAAGGAAATCTGCAGCTCAGCTGCTTCTCTGCCTTTCTGTCCTGACTTGCACTGTCAGGGCAGTAGTTTAGTATTGCTTTTTCCTGTGTTGAGTTCTGATCTTGTTGAAACCAGTGGAAAACTCCCTGGAGTCACTGTGTGATGGGGATTTGTTGCTGTGAGAGGACTGCTGCGTCCCTCTCCAGATGTTGTGTGTGGAGGGAGGAAGGAGGGCAGCTGGAAGCCAGCAGTAGCTCTGTGTGTTCCCAGCAGTGCCTGCTGCTGTGGGAGAGCAGCATCCCAGCCAGGTTCCCTGGCAGCAGGGCTTGCACTGCAGACCCCAGCGGGATGGTTCCCTGTCCCCGTGAATTGTTACATTCCCAATGTAACACTGGGAATTCTGTTCCCAATGGCAGAAAGTGTCAGGAGTGCCGTCTGTGGCTGTTGATGGACCTCCTGGCAGACAGACAGATGAGTAATTTATTCCTGACCAAAGCAAATCCACTTCTTTCAGCTCTTCTACCTAGCTTGAAATAAGATAATGGTGAAAATAATGTTTTATGTTAAAGCACAATTTTGGATACGTGGATGTACCAAGGCACAGGGCTTACGAGGTCATTTATTGCATGTCTGATTCAGTCTTGGTTCCCCCAAGGAAAATTCTTGCGTTAATTTCTGAGTTCATATCACACCCTCAATTTTGAAGCAGAACTTCCCTTTGAAATAAATTAGAGAGTTCTGCTTAAGAAGCAGCGACATGATACAGCACTGGATGTGTGTGGTCTAATATAACCTTATTTTTAAAATTGTTTGGAATGAAAAAAGAGAAGGCAAAATGTCACAGGGAAACAAAAGCAAGTTTTATGTAAATCTGTGCATGTGAATAAGTGTGCATGTGATTCAGACATTCAGCAGTATCTGGTCTCCCACTGGGATTCCTTCACAGGCTACCCTGGAACTGCCTTTCCAGGCATGGGATGCTTTGTTGGCGAGGAGTTGCTATGAGATATGTATGGTAAAGGCACTGTTCCTGCAAATTTCCAACCACTGCTGTCTGTGAAATTTTATGGGCTCGACCGGTTGAGAATCTGGAGAGAAAAACAAAAACATAACATCAACTCAAGTTCCCAAAGCTCATCCATCTTAGTGATTTTGGAATTTTAACTGTGCAGAACAAAGTGATTTGGGTTTGAGTGGCACGTGGCACATCCAAGATGAAAAGTGCAGAGCTGGTCTGGTATCCAAAGCTGTAACTGAGAGAAGGGGCAGCAGGAGGGACTCTGCAATGTGCTCACTCGTGTGTTGCCTCCCAGCTTGTGGTCCCTCTGACACCATGACTCTGTTGGCACCATTAAAGTCCTGCATTGGGCTGAAAACCCTGGCTAATCCCTGCAGTGGGGTGTGCTGGCATTTGCACTGCCGAGGTACCCAGTCCAGTAGCACCGCGTGTGTTCCTGTGACTAAACAGACATTGCTGCCTCTGGAGGGATGACTCTCCTGCCTGCTGTCGGAGATCTTCTGCATGGGCCCAGATCCTAATCACAGGCTGAACACTCTCTATCTGTAGCATGATCTGCAAGGGAAGCAGGATATTAGGATATGGGTTGGTGTGAGCTGCACACCTAAGATGGCAATCTGGCATGGACTGTGTATGTCTGTGTGTACATGGCATGGTGGTTATGGGCAGAGCAGAGCCTAGTGCTGAGAAATATCAACAGTTTTGAGGAAGCGTCTACAGCTTGCCATTACTTTCACATCTGCAGTTCTTTATCTGTTTTTTGGCCAAGATTCATCAAGACTAAATTTATTCTTTGTTTCCTACGGGTTGGCCTTTGAGCCCCCTTGCCAATTCATCACAGAGAAGGTGAGGAAGGGCCTGAGCACTTGTGAGCATCTTTTATTCTCATGGGGAGACTGTGCTGGGCAGAGTGGGTTTGGGTGAACAATAGTCAAGCATGTGCTATTCTTCACTTACTAAAATCTCCTGCACCATGTGTGAGTCACAGTTTCCTCAACAAATCCTCAAGGGCTATCTTCCCCTGTCCCTTCCATTGATTTGAAGAGGGGCTGAGTGCCAGAACTATCTTCTTGAAGGCATGGCCACTGTGGGAGCTTCTCTTCGCCCCTCCGAGGCTTTGGCCACGGCTGCTGCAGCTCCCTCTCTTGTTTCCTGCTCATTTCATAGAAACACTGAATGGTTTGAGTTGGAAGGGACCTTAAAGATCATCACATTCCAACCCTCTGCCGTGGGCAGGGATACCAGCCACTAGACCAGGTTGCTCAGGGCCCTTGGTTTCCCATGCCTTTGCCATTCCGCCTCGCTGCCTGGGAGCCAGGAGAGGGCTTATGTCAGCATCTCTGCCAGCCGAATGTACACATGCTCTTACCTCATTATTTACCAGTGGTGGGTGGAGGGCACAGCAACAGGAGAGTAGGTACAAGTTGCTTCCTGAACTCTTTGCAGAGCCACTGCAGCAGGGAAAGCTTCTCAGCCTGATCAAATCCCAGGCTGGTGCCAACTGGGGACGTGTGAGTCCCCCCTCTAGGCTCTTTCGTGTTCTGTTCTTTGAATCTCTTTAAAAAAATAGGCTATAACAAGATACTTGCTCATTAGTCTCTGTGTCTGGAGGATGAAACAAAGGTTTGGTAGGCGAACGGGTGACTCAGAGGGTTGGATGCAGGATACAGAGCTGTTCACTTCCTAGTTTCCAGTTTTAATACAGCTGAATCAGTAAAGTCCAGGTGCTTGTTCTTTCTGCTGGCTTGTCCAGTGGTCTGTCTGAGAGGGCACAGCTCCCTCCAGGCCCCAGGCAGTGCGAGTGTTTCATGGGGTGAATGGCCAAAGAACCTGCAAAGTCTGGACCAAACCCTCTGTAAACATCAGCCAAGGTCTTGTTCTCATCCTGAGACTGGCAGTCCAGCACATGCTGGTGGTTCACAAACCCACTGACTTTGTTTCTTTAAGGAAGGCACAACAGCATGTGCCTTTAAGGCTTGATTACAGCAGGATCTTTTTCTTGGTCAGTTACCTTGGACAAAGAGCTCTTACCTTCACCTCCTTACAGAGCAACTTAGCACTGCTCTGTCACTGGTTTTTGCCTTTGAGTCTTTATAATTTAGGATCATAAAGTCATTTATGCTGGAAAAGCCCTCTGAGATCATTGAGGCCAATCTTTAACCCAGCACTGACAAGACTACCACTAAAACATGTCCCCAAGTGCCACATCTACACAGCTGATGCCAGGGCTTGTCAGCTTCTTCAGTGAAGAAATTTTCCCTACCATCCAATCTCAGAGTCTGTGCAACCTGAGGCCATTGCCTCGTCCTATTGCCTGTTACTTGGGAGAAAATACTGAAGCCCCCTACACCTGGCTCTACCCTCCTTTCAGGTAGTTTTAGACAGCAAGGAGGTTCCCCCAGAGCATCCTTTACTCCAGGCTGAGCCCCCCATCTCCCTCAGCCGCTCCTCATCAGGCTTGTGCTCCAGACCCTTTATCAGCACCACTGCCTTTCTCTGGACGTGCTGTCTATGACCATTCCCAATGAAGGACTCTTCCACCACCACCCCCTCTGTGAAGTGGCTTCATGGGGAAAGTAGGACACTTGGTCAGTAAAAGGGTTAGCAAAACCTGACAAAATCAGCTGTCCCCACCCAGAGCATTCTGCTGGCTGGAGGTACTGGGCAAGGGCTTACCAAAGTGGCTTTAAACCACTGCTCCTCTCTGTTTCCCACCTCTGTGCTAAACACAGCTCAGCTGCCGTGAAAAGAATCTGCTTCATTGTGTTTCACAGGGTCCCAAAATTAGTATTTTGTGAAAGAAAACAATAAAGTCAACAATGCTGTGGTAAGTTTTTGAAACCAAAGTAAAACTGGATACTAGAATCTAGAGCACTTTTCCCCTCCAGTTATAACAACTTTGCATTTGATTAAATGATAGGCAAAAAAATGTCTCAACAGTATCTCTTTTGTTCCATTGAAAAATCTGGAACTGTAATATACAAAGTACACGTCTGCCTTGAAGAGGTACATGGTAATCACNCTTGTCTACTCTATGTTGAATTTGTTTTCTGCTGTGGTTTGCTCTGACGAGTAGAGTACATGAATGTAAACTGAGGTTCTGCTCTGATGGGACCCGCACAAAAGTAAAATGTGAAAGCCCAAGGTCATGAAGTGTGTTTGACTGGGAGCAAAGGGGGCTGTGATTATAAAGGCACTTGGGAAAAGACTCTTTTTGAGTCACTGGGAGGAGACTCTTTGCAGCAAAATGCTCAGAAAGGATCAGAAATGCGGAATTTTTATTCTGACGCTGAGGATATGGCACTGCAGAGACTGCTTTCATGTTTAGGAAATAAACCACCGTAAGATCTACCACATGAAAATTTGTTGTTCTTAGCATGGAGAGGCTGATGAGGTGATTCTCGTTATGTGCCGCTGCCCTGGAATTACTGGTATGGGAGTCAGGATAGTGAGGAGGAGTTGTTGTCTTTGGATTCTAAGTGGGAGACACAGCACAACCCCTAACACCACCAAACCCCAGGTCAAAAATTGGCCTTTGGCTTCCTGCTGTAACTTACAGACCGTGGCATTGCCAGATTTGGAATCTCACCATCTAAAAAAATACATGGCTTTAGAAATTGAAGTGATGTTCTGCAAGATTGCATCATGCTGTGCTGAGTATTCCTTGGAGTGCTTAGATAAATTAAATAAATAGATAAATTGATTATTCATATTAACCCAAAATTGAAACCAAAAGCAGTACCATAAAATAAGAAATAATTTTTTTAAAAAAATTAAATAAACATCCAAACCTTTTTGTTTGACTTTCTCGGATACAAAGCAATTTCTCCGGGACTGTGCACCATATGAAACACATTATAAATGCTCTTGTAAAATCCACATCATTATACCACATGAAAGTCCAGGTCCTAAAAATAGCCATTCAGAGAGGATGCAGGCTAGTAGCAATTTCGGTGATCATGAAATAGTTGCGTTGACATCTCTAAGCATGCCCACCCACAGAAAGCTTTGACTTCTGAATATTAGCAACATTGGTGCTTTATGGAATTTTACATCTCATCCCGTGGATAGTCCTCTACCCATTTCTGATCTTAATCCCATTTTTCTAACCCTGATTTTATTGAGAAAATTGGTACATTACTTCTTTGTTTTTCTTTTTTTTTCCCCTGATTTTATGTGAAACTCTTTCCTTGCTATCAGTTTGACAGTGGTTGGCAATATCAGTTTTACTTCCCTATCTCCCAGCAGGGAAATACATGTTTTTTTTCCTTCAGTAGACACACGCATCCCCGGTATTTTGCAGATCCAACTGTTAAAATGTAAACCTAGAGCATTAGATAACAACACAAGAAGCTGCCACATCTATGCAGCCTTTGTATCTGGTGTAGTATTCAAAAGAAAGTAAATGAAACCTGCAGTAATTACACAGTAATGTATCCAAAACAAAAAATTTCTTCCTTGTCCCAGTGATCAGAACTTGGCTTTTGTTTTGGGATATGAAAGGCTGCAGCCTCCTGGCTTCGGTGTGTTCGCAGCAAAGCCCTGGCTGGGATCAACTGCTGTAGCTCTGGGATAGACAACAGAGTCCTGCCAGCTGATATCGCTCGAGATCTTTTTGAAGAGCTCATCAGATTTGGTTTTATTGCTGTTGTGTTTCGGTTTTCGTTTGTTATTTGTTTGAAAGCATTACTATGGGGCTGGTTTTCTGAAAAACGTTGGAATCTTCAGCGCTGATCTCTTGTTTGCATTTTTCTTTTGTAAGTAATGTGACGGTGCTTGAGATGCACACCTTCACTTGAGGGTGGCTGAAGCCTGTGGTTTAAGGCTGTTCTGGATTTTAAGTGTGTGGCCCTTCTAAAAACCACTTGGAAAGAGTCTCTATCCTCAAAATAAGTTTGCTTCTGGAACTGGAGCAAAATCTGTGGCGATGGCGAGTGAAATAACAGAGTGTTGAAGAAAATGACATTGCTTCTGAAATAGTTGGCATGAAAATCACAAAGTCTGAAGTTTCATTCAAATCAGATGTGGCTCTGGTTGTTGTGGGGCAGGATGCAAACTCGCCCAGCAATGCAGCTCCAAGGGATTTACAGGGAGATGTGCAGTTGTTCCAGGTTGTTTTAACTGCAGGGCAGCTCTTGTCGCTTGTCCAGGGTGGGGGTCCTGTTCCAAGGCAAACAGGCTCTCCAGTTTTTACCTTTGTCAGTTGATTTCTTGCAGGCTGTGAACAATTCTGAAGAATCAAATGCTGTAAAATGACATCACAGAAGTGGGTTTGCTGTTGCTAATTTAACTTCCTAGAACAGCTGGACTAGGGGACATGGGAACACCTTGACAAGGAAATAGTTCTATAACATAAATGCATTCATTTTTGAATGAAGTCATCAGTAATTGAAGGATCTCTTTCCAACCAAGGGCTGAGAAATTTTGGCCCCTTTTGGCATCTTGCTCTTTATAAGGCAACAGACAGTGGTGCTTAGAAAAAGCTAAAGAGTTTTAATGCTTCTGGCTTGAAGCTGGCATCATGCTTAAGCCCTTTTCTCTTTTTCATAATTAATTTGGTGGCTGAAAATGGGGTTATTTCTGGCAATGTCAGTTTTTTTACTATTTTGGTGAGCTCAGATTCTTCTGCTAGGAGCAGAATTCAGGTAAAAGCACCAAATGTTCCTGACTGGGACTTCTGACAGCGCTTGAATGCAAAAGCTGTTGTAGAGAAAATTTAATTTCTTGACTCAAGAGTACAGAAAATTACCTGATATGTTAGTGCTAATTGTTTGGCTATAGACATTTGCTGGAACTAGTATATAGCTACATGCATGTATTCAAACTTCTCAGAATATTTTCAAATTACAATACACTATTCGTACAGATCTAGCACGTGGATCTGCTTAATTAAATGCATACTGATGGATGAGGCAGGCTACAGTGAATCCCTGAAAGATCAGCTCCCATATCCAAAAGCATCACTCTTCAACCAAATTTCCTGCTGAAACACCCGTGGTAAATGCCTGACTGTGGGGTGGGCACGTTGCTGTTTCCGTGGGCAGGAGCTGCCTCTCTCCTGCCTGCCCCTCGGGAGCTCGTTTGATATGGGAGCTGAGTGATCCTCTTTCCAGAGAGCACCAGGTGCTGTGGCAGACGGTGTAAATAGCCAAATAAACAGACATGAGTAGCACCAGTTGTTTATGTGTTAACACAGGATGTTCTCAAAATCAGGTAAGAAGTGAGGCATGTTACCAAGTTTTATAGCAGAGGAACCGGATAGTCTTGTAACTGCCATGCACGGCCACGGCAGAGGAAGCGTGGTTTTATCCCAGCTTCACCTCCCAGTCCCACAGGAGCTTGTTTTTCTGTGACTCAGTTTCCCCCAGGAGCATTGTGGAACTTTATCGTTTCGCGTGTAAGCAATGTTTGGAGAGCACAGCAATGTCGATACTGGAACAAAACTTAAATCCCACACAGGCTGCTGCAAGAGGGGATGTTTCAGAAATGGTTGGAGAAGAGCTAGCCTTAAAGAGTAAGCTGTGCTGCTTATTAGACCGCTTACTTCAAGATACTAAACAAATTGCAATTTCATAATCCTTTAGGAAGTTGCAGGTGGCCCTAAGACCACGACTCCTTCAAGGCAACTGGCATCTTGCTTTAAAAAAAATCACCTTCTCAGCCTAAATGGTAATATCATAGAGTGGCATTAGCTGGATGGCAACAGTGATGGCATGGTCCAACACGTTGCCTGAAATACACATGACACACAAATTCTTGTTATTAAACCAGGAACAAATGTCATTTATTTATCCACTTGTAATATGGTGATGAGAACAACCTCCAGGATCACACAGCGTAGCTTTTGGACGCATATACCAAACCTCTGGATGCATAATTCAAATTCTTTGTCATGAAGAATCAGTCTATTTATCTTGGAACCTTTTTTACTTAAACAGTAATCTCTAGGAAATCATTTAACAGTAGTTTGCTGCCAGTTTGTCAGTTAATGGCTTGAGGCAAAGTCTGAAGTGGATGAAAACTTTTCTAGGGAGATGCTGCTGTCGCACGAGGTGCAGAAAGGTTTATAGCAGAAAGCAAGAGAGGAGGCGGTCGGATGAGTTCAGTCCAACTTTTAGAATCGTGAGGAAGCTCTGCACAACAGGGCAAAGATGGCTTCTGGAAGCACGTCATGTAGAATGTGAAAGCCATCAGTTGTATCCATGTTAACTTCTAAGCCTAAATTTTCCTTACTGGAGGTTCCAGGTGTGAGTGTGTGGAGGCCAAAACCACATGTTTGTGGTGGCTGGGGCTCTGCCTCGCTCCCTTGCTTCGTTGCATCCTGGGCATTTCTGCATCTCTGTATCCCAGGTATCTCTGTGTCTCGGCATCCTGGGCATCTCTGAATATGTGTCCTGGCCATCTTTGCATCTTGGCTGTCTCTGCATCTCTGCATCCCAGCATCTATCTCCACGTCCTTAGGCATCTCCCCATCCCAGGTGCGGGGGCAGCCGGGCAGGGGAGCCGGGGCTCAACCCCCCCTGCTCAGCTGGGGTGCTGCAGGGTGTCTGCCAGGGCAGCAGAGTCCTCCAGCTCTCAGATGTTATCACTTCCCTCTAGAAGTCTAGCAGCGAGTTTCAGTTAGGTAATGAGTTATCTGATTTCCCTTTAATCTGGGCAGCATCACTCCAGCATGATAACCTCGAATCGCTATTTATCTCACGCTCAATGCTGCAGGAAGAAAATTGGCAAAAATGGGTGAAAATTCACTGGAAAAGGAGCTAAGAAAAATTGCCCCGGTCTACACCAAATCCCTCCTTTTTGCAGCAGGTGCAGGTGAGAAATAACTGCCCCGAGTTGAAGCTCTCCCGAGAGGCCACAAAATCCAGCTGAAGCAAATGCCACTTCCCTGCAGCATTATCTCCCACTCGGTGCTGTCTGCCCACAGAGGATGGTAGGGTGTAGGAGCTGGCAGGGGATTAATGGCAGCCTGGTTCATAAAAAACTCCGCTGCCAGAAGGACGTGGGACCCAGACAGAAGTAAAGAGGGGCTGATTCTCTCTGCAGATGCCCCCAAGTGCTATTTGTCTGAGAGCAGATTTTCCCACAGATCTTTGGCCTTCATATTATTTGAAGAACCCCCTCTGCAGCTGCAATCCTTCCCTCCCCCGAGGGAAAAACAGGGTGGTAACTTTGTGAACTGAATGGTGTGGAGGTTTAGGAGTACTGCCATGGGAGGGGAAGATTTGGCTCATTAGTGTGGAACATTGTGTTGCCAGGAACAGAGTTTTGGGGCAGAACTAATAACATGGAAGCAGATGCAGTCAGCTTTTATTAAACTGGTTTGTAGATGACTTTAAATAGGCAACAGTTGTATCTGGGGCTTTCCTTGCAAGAGGCAGAATGCAGACCCCAGCAGAAGCAGGGCTTGACTTAGATGCTGGATAAAAAGTACAGAGGAGCTAAGAAATTTCTCGATGTTAGGAAACATTTCTCCCAAACATATTTTTAAAGGAAGGAAGAAAAAAAAAAAAGCAAAAACAACTGAAGACTTTGTGATTGCGTTATAATCTTTAAACTTTTAGAGTCCACACATCTCACTTTGAGGAAGGAGCAGCTGTAGAGCCACAGTGTTCATAGTCTGAAGGACCCAACGTGATCTCACCTCTGCTTTATCCTGATGCACCATCTCCTCTAGGCCACGGACTCCCAGTTGGGCTCAGTTACCCCCACATCTGAACACACATTAACTGCCTGACAGTACATTAGAGGTAGGCATGGATAAATTAATTTCCAAGCCAAGTTTTGAAGCACTTCTCCCTTGAACCACCCTTTCCGTAGCACCAATTAACTCCATAGCGCTAATCAGCATTAGTGATGGTTGAATGCCATTTCCTGACACATGGCATTCCATGGCCACCAGTAACCATGGGTTGAACTCATTCTGTAATTGCCTTGGCCAAGTACACAGGTTGGAATGACCGTCAGCCAAATACAGAGTGCTATTCCCAGCCAGCTCCCAGATCAAGTGAGACCGTTGTTGCCTCTGAGGGGTCACCACAAAGACCATCCATCCTCAGCCAGACCCAGCAATCACTATTGCTGTGTGTCCTTACGGTGTCCTCCTGGTCCTTCCCCACCTCTGTGCAGCCTGGACTAACTGCCTGGAGGGTAGTTTCATGAGGGTGTTGGGAATGGTTGGTCTCCATCAGTGCAGCCAACCCTGCAGATCGCTGCAGAGGGGCGTGTTGGATTTCTGACATCTCCATAGATGTCTGTCAGCTCCTTCTATGCCAACTCCAGCCACCATTTCATGGGGCAAAGAGAACCATCCAGAAATCCTTTCCCTGCTCCATGCATCCAAGAGCAGCCTGGCATACCCATCACGACTTCCTTGCTGTGCTCCGTGCAGCCTCACCATCCCAGTCTGGCTGAATAAGAGAAGATCCCATTCGGATGCTGTACTCCATCCTGCCTTGGTTGTGCAATACTTTTTTTCTCGGGCAGTTTCTAATCTAGAGATTTTCTGGGATCTCCATGGCATTAAGGGAAGTCTCCTCATCACCTCAGGTTCTGTCTTTCAGTCCCAAGTGTTTAAGACATAATTCCAGGCGTCCAGGGCTTGCTTTCTCTTTGTGTCTGCTTTGCTGTTGCTTTCATTTGCTAACATGTTGAACTTCAAAGTCTGTTCTTTCTCATTCCTAATTTTTATGGAAAAAATGGTCTGAACCCTATTTGCATTTCCTCCCCGAGGATACTGGCAATTCTTAATCCTATATATTAAAGAATCTCAGTTTTCCCAGCAGCCCTCTATTCTGGGACTACTCTTGCACTCTGCTTTCTCCTTGAAATGCTCTCCTGTGGTTCAAAATTGCTCTTCACGGTGCCCCTGACCACTGTCACTTGCTGTTATATGCTATTTGCAAGGATGTTTGATCACTTTTTAAGCCCTTTTCCCTTCCCATCCTGTCCCTTGCAGGTAATTTGTGAAGGTTTCATGCCCTTGGCAGTAGATGCCTGCTTGCTCTCAGAGGTTGCATCATGGGCTGTGTGCTCTGCAACCGGCAATATCCAGGACCTGCTGGAATAACTATTTATAAAGCCAAGAGGTAGCAGGATGAAAGTAAATAGGGTACTATTTTATTCAGGCTGATTTTAATTTCACACTGATGGTCTCCATATTCTGGTTGAGTCCCAGTAACCACTGGCATTTATCTGCTCAAGAGGCAGTTGCCATCTGTGCTTCCCCTGCTGTGATGCAGGAGGGTACAGGGACCCTCTGTCTCTCAGTCCCTTGTCCCTCTTCCTGCTTCCACACGGGGACCAGAGCAATTCCCTGTGCTCCCCAGCTGCTGGGAGCTATGGGAAGCAGGCAGAGCACTGACTGCACTGGCAGTGCAGATCCAGGGATTTAGATCACGCAAAGCCAGTGTTCTCTCCTACAAGCCATTCTCAGCAATGTGCTTGGGTAATTAGCATGTTCATAAACACTTCGTAATCTTGTGATCATGGCTTGCAGATTAGCTCTTTTGCCAGCTTTGCGATTTCTTTGCCAGTTTTAGTTTTAATTGCAAATCCATTACTGCCAGCTCCCTTGCATATTGTAGCAATAGGCAAATTAAAAAACTTGGACACAGTTGGGCGGGTTTCAGTTAAGAAATTAATTGTTACTGCCAACCAGTGCTTTTTAATGTGAGGGTGGCATTTGAGTTTGTTTTTGAGGGCATAATCTCCAAGACTTTCTTTTTTCCCTTCTCCTCCCCCCTCCCCAGACTGCGTTGCCCTGTCGAGCAGCTCCCCAGATGGCATGAAGCAAATGCTTGCCTCTTTGATCTCCTAGTCAAGAAATTTGGAAGTCGTTTTGAATTTATGAGAATCCTGTCTGAAATAAATCTGTCTGTGCACAGGGCCACACTAAGGCAACCCGGAGCTGCAGGCACGGCTCACCTGAACCTCCCAGGGAAGCACAGGATTACATCCCACAAGAGCATCGTGTGATGCTGTAGCGATAAAGAGAAACTTCATGCATATTGTTGAACATGAAAAAGTCTAGACAATCTACAATTTACCAGTCGGGGTAATTGGCTAAAGGCTTAATCCGCCCTGATAATCCAGTAATGGTATTGTTGGCAGGACACTGATGTAAATATCACTCAGCAGTGCTGGCAGCCACTGTCTCCTGTGATTGCTGCAATTCCCAATTCCTTTTCCGCAGTTGTTAGGGCTGATGGGGAATTTTCAGAGTTCTGCAAATTTCTTGTCTTTTTCAAAAACTGTCTGGGCTACGTGGTTGTTTTTTACTCTGTTTGTTGAATAAGTGTCATTTTTCACCAGGTTAGAATTTTCACAGACCCATTCTTCAAGCATATTTTTGTTTCTTGATGTACTTTTTCCCCTCGTGTAATTCTCCCATAGCTCTCTCGGGCCTCTTGATGCTGCTGTCGCATGGTTTGCCATCACCCTTCAATACAAACAACATCTGGTCCTGCAGTGGACCTGTGCCAGCACTGCAAGCCACCTACCACCTGTGTGTCACCACCAAACCTGGTGGCATTCACTGAGACTTTGGTGGCATCACTCTGCATGAGCCCTGACATGCCGCTAGCATGGCTGGGTCTGCAAACACTGGTGGGGCACTGTGGAAATCAACGAGCTGAGCAATGTCCTAGAAATCCATCACCCTCCCCATTTTGCAGGGCTGTTTTTAATGCATTTCTGTGTGCCCCATGGGGACAAAGAAGGGGATTGTAGTACCACAGATGCAGAGAAAGATGGATAGACTTCGTCCAGCCTCCAAACATGAGTGTCCCACCATGGCAGTTCTTGTCCCCACTATGCTGCTTTCCATGGCTTGTTGATGTGTTAAAGCATGGCTGGGCTTAAATCTTTGTTTAATTGTGCATGAAGCCAGTGTCTAAAATCACCTGTCCCATTCTTGTTACTTTATTCTCTTTAACTCATTCCCTCCATTTGCCTTGGTAAATGTGGTTGCTTTCAGCTGCTTTTACAGCTGAAGGACTCTACTCCTGTAAGCCTGCACAGTATCAAGCACAATTGGATCCTGCCTGACTGGAGTCGCAGAATCCCAGAATCGCAAAATGGTTGGGTTAGAAAGGACTTAAAGACCTTCTCATTCCATCCTCCTTGCAGTGGGGAGGGATGCCACCCAAGAGATGGAGTTGCTCAGGGCCCCTTCCAACTGCTCTGTACAACTCCTCTGCCTTCAGAGAGGTTGGGGTTGTGTAATGGATTGAAGCTCAGCAGAGGATTCCCTGATGACCGAAGCAGAACCACCCTGGGAATTCCTTTTCCGCAGCAATGTTGATTCCATGTTGCCAGCTGAAGTATTAAAAACCCTATATGTAATAATACATAAACTTATTTTGGTCACTGATCCAGCTGAGATGGTTGAGAATCCTTGACACCGTTCTTAAGGCAGCCCGTAATGGTTTTTTGAATGTGGCTTTTTTTTTTTCTGCTCAGAAAACAATAGAAGCAGCCCAGTTCCGCTGCAAACAAAACCTGAACATGCTCTAACTTACGTGTGAAATATCAAAGAGTGCTTATTCAGTACACATCACCACCCTTCTGTTTCACAGCAAACACCTTGTCACAGCACAGAGACTTTGGGAAAACTATATATAGTGTATTTGGGCGAATGTCACCCTGGTAATTATCCCATAGCTCTGGCTCCACAATGTTGTGGCTAACAAATCCAACTTTAATTGTTCGTGATCTCTATCAGAGCAGACATCGGGTTTGAGTTCAGTCAGTACAGAGTCAGGAGGAATAAACACAAACCTACAGTAAGATCAAAGCAGCAGAGAGGTGCACATGTGCTAATAATAATAGCTTATGAAAGCTTATATTTTCCTTCAACAACATCCTGTCATTTATGTATCAGCTTTGAAAAGGGTAAAAAAAAATTTCAGTGTAATTTACTTCAGCAAAAAAAAAAAAATAGATAAGGCAGGTATTTGATTGCAGCAGCTCATGTGTGGTTTGCTGCAAGGATTGTACATGCATTGCATCCTCCAGTGCATGTGTGAAAGGAAGGTGCAGAGGCTGAGCTGGCTGTGACCAAAGTACCATCATTATCTGATTTTTACATACAGCTGGTGACAATGTAATGCTGAAGGGAGGATGAGGTAAACAGTCTCAAAGTCGGTAACCGCATCCACACCTGGTGCACCTCGATAAAATGTCTGTAAACAGTCTGGATAGAGTGAGGTTACAGCGAGGCTGAGGACAGCTAACGGCTCCAGGAGATGCAGGGAGAGGCACACCGACGTTTGGGGATGGTGTTTTGGTTGGTGTGGAAATGCCCAGGGGATTAAAATGGGGATTTTGCCCTTCCATGGCCATAGGCAGCTTTGCAGGCTGGCTTTCCCGGCAGTGTGTGGGACAAGCAGAGTGTAGCTGGGGTCACTGTACCCAGGAGGCTCTTGCTGAGCGGGGTCAGGTGGCTGTGATTTCACCCCCACACAGTGTGACCTACTTAGGAAGGTCAGTGCTCAAAAGTGGGCACAATGTTGACCATTTCCTCTGTCCTCTTACATCAAATTTTTGCTATCAGCTTTTTTAATCTAGCACAGTGGCTTCAGCTTCTGTCAGGGGGTTTTCCTGCCTGGCACTGAGATGCCTGGTGGGCTGGGGGTGCCTGGGACACAAGGAACTGCAGGAGCAGAGCCATGGTGGATGATGTGCCTGTCAGGAAGGAGTCCTGGTGTGTTCTGAGTCTGTCTTTCACATTGCGTGCTGTGGTCGTTGACGTTCAGTTATGCCTGTAGTTCTCTTCGCAAGAAAACAAGAAAGGGTTTGGGGTGTTGGTCAAGGGGGGAAGGCTGACAACAAAAGGTTTCAAAATGTCCCACTGTGTACTGAAGATGGGCTGGCTGAGGAAGAAGGTTGTTTAGAAAGAGAATCAAGGAGAAGAGCACAAACAGGAGCAGATACAGGAACAGTCACACTTTCTGCTCTTCCTGCACAGGCTCCTTGGGCAGAGTGTGACCATGGCCATGGGGTGACAGTAGCAGGGAGCAATCCTGGCGCTGGGAAGGTGTTTTCAGGGCCGTGAGGCTGAGCTGGAGTCTATTCAGAGTTTGCCGTGGCTGAATCGCAGCAAACAGGGACTCGTTAAGAAACTGGAGCAAATAATAATGATCCATATGTTTAATGCAGCTGAAAGGCGTACTTCAAAGATACTGTTATCCTAGAAAAGCCTGAGTATAGAGGGGAATGTACTTGATCACGGCTTCCAAGTTTTGATGGTAGCGTTGTAAGTAGGTCAGCAAACGGTAATATTTAAATTAACTCCTCTTTCTGGCAACTGGATGGGAATGTAGGTCTAGAAATGGGTAAATGTAGATTCCCTTCCCAGCTCTGCCACTTTGACAAGTCACTTCATCTCCTCGTGCCTAAGGGAAAAATACACCTTTGGGCTCTGCCCAGTAATCATCAGCCAAATGCTTCCCCACCTATCTAAAGGGTTTTAGAATATGTGATTGAAAAGTGCAAAGTGTTATTAACATTGAATTAATGTCTGCCATTACAATATGTAATGGAGTATTTCTGCACACACCCCATTTCCTCCTGCTCGAATGTTTTGTCAGACAAGTCCAAGTGTTTACCAGCTTCATAGCTGGCCTAAAAAGAGCCAGAGAGAGCTGGAGCTGCTGGTCGCTGGTGGAGCTGCTGGGCTTGTTTGGTGGCAGGATAGCTGGGGTGCAGAAACTGCCAGCAGAGCTGTCAGCACACAGCCATGGACCCAGCTTGTGGCAGCAGGGTTGGGTTGGCCAAGCTGCCCCCTCAGCAGCCACCCTGGAGCTGTAGACTCATCTCCTGTGATGCCTGCACACTGTGGCACTGTACCAGAAGGCCAGGTTCCCCCTGCCACAGCGTGCATGGTGGGGTGCAGATGCACATTTCCTGCCAGGGATGGAGAGGTCCAGGCCAGTCCGAAAATGGGGAGTCTGAAAATGAAATTGTGGGAGCAGAGAGCCACAACCCTCTCACTGCCTGCACCTCATCAACTGATGGCAGCATTCACACTTCATTTGGGCAGCACTGATTGCTTTAATTTCTACCTCCTCTAAATATATTGATTTTCTCTGTGCAAATAACAGCTGCATGTTTATTGAACCACAGCTGTATTTAAGGATTCCCACCCCTGGAAATGTTCAAGGTCTGGCTGAATGGGGCTTGGAGCAGTCTTGTCTTGTGGAAGATGTCCCTACCCATGACAGGAGGTTTTGAACAACAAGAATTTTAAGGTCCCTTCTAACCCAAACCGTTGTATGATTCTATGATATCAACCCAGATCTTTCAGAGTAGCATTGCTCCTCTTTGGTCATCCTCTCATCCCATCAGACAGACCTTCCCTGCCTGCCTTGGGTTTGTCCAGCACCATGCACAACCCTGCCTTCTTTCTCATTATCATGCCCTGCACAAACATTTCCTTTCTTTTCTAAAATATTGCAGCACATGGTGTGGGTTACTGTCTAGACTGCATCACTTGAAGCAAAGGTATTCACTAATATGATATATTATTAGAACTCACTAGGAGTAACAAACAAAGTACATTTCTTTGTTCACTCTTTAATTGTTTGTTCATTAGCTGGCTTGCTGATTCATAAAATATGAAAACCTCCAATAGGGTATCTAGTCACTAGTGCAAATTAGCTAGTTTCTGATGTACATAAATAAATTATAACCCTGCATTTACAATTTGCCTTTACTATAAGGGCTGTGCAGAAAAGCTTTATCTCTGCACACAAAATGACAAGTAAAGGCAGAAGCTGGGAGTGCTGTATCCTACACTTGCAGAACACGCTAGTAGCAGAAATTATCTCTTTGCTGGTGGGTAATTTGTTTTCTTTAGCTCTGAAGGTGGAATATGACAATGTTGGGTAGCTACCTTTGTAGCTAGGGCTGGATGTTCAGCTGGTGAGTTGGCAGGGCCATGCTCTGTGTACTTTTCAGCAGCTGGGAAAGCCCTGAAGCTTTTGTTATCCTGGGGCTCTGCGTTTTCCTCTGGTTTGTCTGATCCACTGTTGTGGTCTCTCTCCAGCAGCAGGTCTTCCTACTTTTTGGCTTTTCTTGTTGCTTATGAATTACTCCCAAAAAACAGCCATGTCCTTAGATTCCTAGGAAGCTTCCAAGTATTGTGTGCCCATGTGCAAGACTCCCAGAGGGAGTAAGATCATCTTGGGGTGTTTTTTTCTATGGATTTCTGTGGTAGGGAGTGTAATTCTGTATTAGAGATCAGAAATAGAATTTTTCACTCCTTTCCAGACCAGGATCAACATGCTCATGACTAAATGAATTATTCTCTAAAAGTTGTGTAGGTTTTTAGGTAAAATTATGCATCCAGCTGTTCAGTGTTCACATATTATTGCATTGGTTTAATCCCTTCTCAGTTCTGTTATTCTCTTAAATAAGAAATCCAGGCTATCAGAGTCCAAAAGAGAGAGTACTAAAGTCAAAGAATCACAGAATGGTCTGGGCTGGAAGGAACCTTCAAGACCATCTTGTTCCAGTCCCCTGCCAAGGACACCTTCCACTATCCCAGGTTGCTCCAAGCCCCATCCAAACTGGCCATGAACACTCCCAGGGAAGGGGCATCCGCAGTTCCTCTGGGCAACCTGTTCCAGTGCCAAACAGCACAGCAAACTTACTAATTATGAAAAACTTGTGTCTCAGCTGGTTTGTATGGATACCAAAGATTTATGGCCATAAATGCCTTGTTTTGCTAAATTCATGGTTACTACCTCTTCATGGGCAGCATTCCCAAAGTCTTTGCTGGGTGTTAGGCTTGGACCTGCAGATGCTCACGTAGGGAAATGATTTCACATATATGGATGGTCTTGTCAAAACCAGCCTAACAATTGGTGCATAAAATTATTTGTATATATTTGTATTTGCAAGTGTTGGATTTATACATGCAAGATCAAGGACTTAATTTGTAAATTTTTTTTTTGTTTTGCTACATGAAAGCTTTGCTGACTGTGTACCCAGAGGTCTCTGCTGCATAAATCCAGTCGAATTTCAGTAACAACCATTTGTACACCTTTCTTGAGCACCTTTCTAGGTACTTATAAAATTTTCAAATTTATTATAAAGTGAAGAAAATTTCATCAGGTCAGCCCACTGTAGGATGCCACATTTCCAATATGTTAGTAGCAGCCAAGGCCCAAAAATGTCTGGTTTTGGCAGAATGAAATACACTTTTTTTCTCAGTCTCCTTCAATGGCATTGATTAAACAGAGATTAGGATGATGTGGGGTTTGTATCTTCAGTTATTTTACCTCAGTATATACCAGTGCTTTAACTGACTTTACCACAAAGCCTCTCAAACTTCCTTTTCTTTGCTAAATTAGCTTGTGAATTCTCCACTTCCTCACACGTTCAACACCTCCACCTCTGACAGATGTGGAAAAGGCTTTTTATCATTACATGTCCAAAATGTTCCCAGGCTGTGACCCTGGTGCATGGACACAGTTTTCCAGACATTGCAGACTGGCTCTTGGGAGGGGACCTCATCCACAGACAGAGTGGTGAGAGCTAAATCCCAGTCCCAAGGACATTTTAGGACCTTTGTGGTATCAAAAGGGAGCATTTTTCTTGCATGTTTTGAAATTGAGAATCCTAAGGCATGATTCATGTGGTCTGGGAGCTGGCAGGGCTTGTGGTGCATTCTCCAGATGCACCAGGAGCCTGGAATCTGCTGTGCTCCAAGTGTGGGCAGTTAGGTTGTCACACCAAGTGGAATCTTGCTTTGGGAAGCTGGGGGCACCTTTGCCCCCCAGTCTGACTCCATCTGCATTTCACATGAGGCCTCTCTTGCTTGATCACTCATGGATTTCTGCCATTTTGTCAGTATTGAACTTCAACTATAAAAGCAAATTAGTTCTGCTTAATCAACCCACAAATCTATCATCTCTAGTTTATGAAGGAAAAATACAGAAGTGGTAAAATCTCATGCCCTGCTTTTGGAGCCAGCCAGGCTGCTGTGAAGGCCTGCAAGCAACTCTCGACAGCATCGTTCAGAAAGTCTTGCATCTTCATCTCATTCTGCTTGAATTTCTTCATTTACTTGTTGGAATCATTGGTTGCACTTGGCTTCCTACATTTTTGTTTTTCCATGTGTATAATGCTACCCATGTCTCTTTGCAGATGACCAGATTAGGTGAAAGAAAATGAGTTATGCTTATTTCTGTGCTTTAGGTGTTTTTTTCATGAGCGCTGCCCTATGCAAAACAAGCAATATGATTCTTTAATGTTTTCTTTAATCCTGACTCTAATCCAGTCTCCCTAGTTCCACCTGAGTTCCATGTGAACATAGCTTTCTTCAATGTATGTTTTTTTATTCACTGTTGAAGAAAAGGTTTTTTTCCTAAAGGGGTAGACGGTTCTAGATCAACATCTCATTTTTTAGGTTGCTCACTCTACACTTTCTGAATCTGTGCCAGCCATGGTGATGAGGACCTCAGCCCCAGCAGCAAGCTGCCATTATGGTTAGGCTTAGGGTTGAGAGAGTCAAAGAGCTTAACCTCCAGGGACAGTGGGGCTGGAAAAGGTATGCCAGGGCAATCCTAGCAGGGCCCCAACATTGCTGCTCCTACATCTTTCTGATCTGGAAAACCAATAATATTTGGTTTGGGTTAAGGGCTAGGGTTAGGGTTAGGATTATAGTTAGTGTTAGGGTTGGGGTTGAGAGAGCTAACGAGCCTGCAGCTCCAGGAACTCTGGGGCTGGAAAAGGCCTGAAGGGAGATCAGAGCAGGGCCACCACATTGCTGCTCCTACACCTTTCTGATCTGGTGCAGCCGTGGTGATGGGGACCTCAGCCCCAGTGACAAGCTGCCAGTGGGCCTGGAGTTAGGGTGGGGAGAGGGAAAGAGCCTCGAGCTCCTTGGACACTTGGCCTGGAAAACTCATGCCAAGAGGGTCATGGCAAAGCCCCAGTGTTGCTGCCTCCACACCTTTCAGATTAGGGCTGTGCATCTCAGCTGCAGCCCTAAGCTTGCTGAAAGTTTGGTGTGAAGAAAAAGAATATTCTGAAATGAAAACAATTAAATGGAATAGAATGAAATGAAGTGCACTGAAATGAGCCAAAGCTTAATGAAATGATTTTCATTGAGATCTTGAGGTTTTGTTTCCTTTCATTAAATGAAGAATTTTTATTTCATGACAAGAAATTAAATGAGAAATTGAGGAAAGAAGTCAAAAGAAAAGTCAGAAAATGAAAGGAAATACAATGAAATATCAGTTCAGCTCTCTGCCTTTCACTTGGTGTTAAGGGCAACAGTGGGGCTGAGATTCTCTGAAGTCCCTGAGATTCTCTGGGATCTCTGAGATTCTCTGGCCAATTCTGGCCATTAGAATTTGACTCTGAGGGCCACCACACAATTCCCTGAAGAAGACAGCTTCTGTTCTCTGCTGGTCCTGTCTGATTTCAGGACAACAACTGTAAGGCAAAATATTTTACTGCAGATACCAAGAGTTTTAAAGTCATAAAACAAGCTTGCATTTAAAAGGAAGAGTTGCTAAATTCAACACATTTAATTGACATATAATTTGAAGTAATAGCTTTGCAGGAGTGTCTGCATAGAATCTGACCTATATATTCCTTAGAATTGGTGACCATGTGGAGGAAGGAGAGAGGTTGACCCAGCTTGACTTTCAGATCCCAGAGAAAGGTTGCATGACTAACACTGAAAAAACAGCCATATAATTTCAGTCTTGGAATTGCATCATGAGCTCACAGGCTGACAACCATGGAACCCAATATGGGCATTTTCTGGAGTCACTTCCTGATGCTCATCCACCTGAATTAAGACAAAAGAGTTAATTACTTTCTTCTGGAAAGCAACTCTCCTCTTAGCACTTTGCCATGTTAAGAGCACCCCTTCTGCAGTTGAGGATTTCAGATGTACCTTTGACTCACACTTGCCAGGTGGTGGTGATCCAGCCTTTTCAAAATGCCTCTACAGAAAATAATCACAATCCCACAAACCACTCAGTATTATTTCATTGATGTTCTGCTGGCAAATAGGCCTCTAAGGCTTTAGAGACTTGAATGGAGGCAGGTGCCTTTTTTATCCTCCAGCCTTCCCAGAAAATCTAGTGATGCTGTGGGGTTTCCCCAGTCCTCAAAGGAATTCCCTCCTTGGGGGAAGATAGAGGTTAGAGTGGCAGTGTGGGTAATATTTTGAATCTTCCTGGGGCAGAGGAGTGTGTCTCCAGTGCCTCCTTCTCTTGCATCCCTGTGCCACCTGGGATGCTGAGTCCTCACTCCCCAGGAACATCTCTGGGCCACTCTGTCCTCTCCGTTTTCCCATTCCTGGCTCGCTGACAGCAGACAGATCACACGTGGAGGGAGGAGGTGCAGCAGTACAGTGGGTGCCTGTGAGACAGGGAATTAATCCAGTCTCCCCAGTGTCCTGGGTACCAAACTCCCAAGGGAGCCCAGGAGGTTGGTGCCTCGGGACAGCAGCATCCTTGGCTGGGTACCATGCTGGGGCTCCATTATTCCCACAGCACCGCCTGTTGCCCTGCCCTACAGCTCAGCATATTCTTGATCAGCTTTAGGAAAGGGCTGTTCTATATCAACTCTGTCAATCTCTGTTTCACATGTGTGGAAATGTTGTGACTTTCATATGCAGCACAAGTTGGGTTCATCCCTCCAGCATGTAGGCTGCTCTTTAGGGTGACTCACTGGGGTGCACTGCTCTGCCCCTTGGGGCATTGCGTGAAGATGTAACACATTCTGGGAACACTGGATCAGGAGAGAACAGAAAAGGGGCAAAGTGTTGATACTCTGTTATGTTTTTTAAAACTCAGCTTTTTAAATGATGAGCAGAGCATGCCAGGAGCTGCTGGGTGTTGATCCCTGCTTTCCTGCTCCCTTAGCAGGCTCACAGAGATTTGGATTTTCCATTGCAGCAAGGATGGGTGGAATGAGCTGAAAATGAGGGAGTCAGCTCTGCTGCCCAATGGAGAGAGCAGGTGTTGTCCTCCAGTGCTGGGGCCACCAGCAGCAAAGGAGATCCAAGCAGCTGCTGGGTCACCCAAAACCATACCCAGAGAGAGGGAGGGGAGAAGTTTGAGCTGCTGTAATCACAGGTAGGAGTTGAAATGTCTGGAACTGATCCATCAGTGAGCACTGGGCCATTCCTTGGAAATGCTGGGAACGACACCTGTGCCCTCACAGCACATGTGTGCTGATCTGATCTTGGACAGCACTTACTTTTTCAGTCTGGCTGATATACTCAGTAACATGTTTAGAAACAAATTTATATAAAAATCTTCTCTTCATGTTTTATTTCCAAGCCACCCCACATGGATTTACTTGTGAATAATGGATGAGTCAGCAGGGTATAATGCTCATTACTCACAGTGAGTACACAGGGAGGTACTTGGAGCAGTGGCGAGGGCTGGGTGAATCCCAAATTCATCCTGTCCCTGGATGCTGGGCATTGTTGCCTGGAGCTGCCACACTGCTGATGCTGCAGAAGCTGGGACGAGGGATTCAGCTTGTTTTCTCGTAATTTTTTAGTTCATTTCTCTTGAGGTAAACTAAGCCTGTGACATGTCATGGAGTACAAGCCAACAATGAAGTCTAATTTCTGCATCTTCTGCCTTCCCCTGCTGTTTGTGGAAGGGAGGTAACAAGTGACGTTGGACAGCCACAAACTTTTAAATGAGGATTACAATACCTACAAAGAATGTAGGCAAGCAAGATTCAGTGGTGCAACTTTCTGAAGAAGAAAAGCCTGTCAGCCAGTGCTAATGAGGGTATCTGGTCATTCACAACTGGATTAATCTTCTTTTCCCCCAGTGAAATGTTTCTGTTTAAAGCACCTGCTAGAAAGGGAGCCATATAATGAAGTGTCTGGGTGGTAAAAAGTGTTCTTAGAGCCTTGTGTTTGCTTCCCATTCTTCAGGTAATGCATAGAGCAAAGAAAAGGCTCCCATAACATGGGAAGCCAGTAAGAGGAATAAAGAATTAGGATCTGGAGAGCCTGAAATACCCAGCCTGCAAAATCTCATGCTGCTAGTTGCATGGCAAAGAAGAGCAATGATTGAAGCAGAGAGACTGAATTTAGGAACAGAGCAGAATAAATTAACGTGTGGTCCTGGAGGGTGATTATGATTATCCCTGCTCCTGTGCCTGAGAACACCTGGGCTTGTCCTGTGTCACAGGGAGGCACAGGGGGAGGGTGGTGAAGCATTAGCTTCTCCTTCTGCTCAGAATACAGTTTAGACCAACCCTAACCAGACCAGAAAGACAACATGGCATGGAAATCAAAACACATGTTCCTATTCTCTAATGGTGTACACAGGATACAGTGGGGCCAGCGTGAGGTTTTCTTGTTTGTGGTCGAGAATTTAACTTTCATTTTTCTGTCAGACACTTTGGGGCTGAGGGTTTCAAATGAAACAGAACTAGGCTCATGCAGAAGTTGCATGTTTGCAAATACAGTGATGTGAGTTTAAACCCTGTGTGGTTTACCATGGAAAATACAGACATGTTTTTTTTCACCTGAAGTTGGCTACACACAGACCAAAGACAGAGGAGACCGTGTAGCTAAAGCAGTGAAGAATTTCAGTTGTGAAACCAAAACTAACTTCCTCGTGCACACAAATACAGATAAGTGCACACACCCTCCCAGGCTGCTGTAGGGTGATGTCCTCATGCCATTTGAGCTTGCAGAGCAGTCAGGTTGTAGTGAGTAGCTGTGTCTGTGTCAGCAGAGGCTGAGCAGAGCTCCAGCCCCCCGAGCCATGGAAGGAAGAGTCTGTGCTGGGAAGGACACTGTGCTGGGAGAGAGTCCACACTCACGGATGTGGCCTCAGCAATATTCCATCCATACCTGGACACACAGCCTCTAGCCCTGAGGATGCAGGCACTGGCACAGGTTGTCCAGAGAAGCTGTGGAAGCCCCATCCTTGGAAGTGTTCAAGGCCAGGTTGGATGGGATTTGTAGTAACCTGGTCTAGGGGAAGGTGTTCCTTTGCATAGCAGGGGTTGGGACTGGTTGAGCTTTAAGGTCTCTTCCAACCCAAACCTTTCTAAGATTCCACAAATCTTTTTAAGCAAGTTCAAGTCTTTATTTTATTTGTAAGTGCATGAAAATCTTCCTTGCTTTTGCTCATACAAGACCCATATGCTTCAGCATCTCGTATGGATGACACATCTTTCCAGCTTTGAGTTGGCAGGGTATGGCCCTTCCACTGGAGCTGAGGGAGATGGAAGGAATTACTTGTGCACAGAACTCCTTTAAGCTGCCCCTGCTCTGCTTCTAAGCAGGCTGAGGATTAAGATGCAGGTAGCAACACCCAGAAATACAAGGAGGCTCAGGAGTCCTTTCATGCCTTGTTCCTTCACAGCACAGTCAAAGCTGCTGCCTGTTTTCCAGTGACTCGTGCCTGTGAAAGGAAAGCCAGGATGTGAATCTTCATGGTTTTATTTGTTTGCTACACAAAAAGTCTGGGTGAAAAGTATGGTACATCATATTTATAATGCATCATCTGAAATGGATCATTTCTACCTTTGGACTGGGAAAAAAAGAGATCTCCCAGTCCAGATCTATGCAAAGGACACTTGTATGTGTTTATCATCATGTATTAATGGGGTGGGTGAGGGCCTTCCACATCCATAACTCCTTTTACTTTTGATTTCTCCTGCCGTGTTGAAGGTTTATAGTCTGTAACACAAAACATGTGGGTTTCACAGGTCAGTCAGCCTGCCCTGGGGGAAACAGATTTTGGGTGTAGTTTCTCATTCTCATTTACTCCTCATATTCTTCATTAGCACTAGGGCCCAGAATGAACTGGCTGCAGAACACCAGATAGAAGGGAAAGGCAGGATGTGATCATCTTTCACATGGTGACAATTTTGTGAGGATTTGGCTTGAATGTACAGTTTAGCAAACAAACGAAATCTGGTTTTTGAGTTAGATATATGTTAGGTTGAAGGTTTGGGCTGGTGAAGATGTAAAGCTGGAAGTGAGCCTGGGAACCAGGACAGAGCAATGAGCTGCATGGAGGCTTGGGCTGTTGGGAGACACTGGATAGAAGGGGAACATTTTAGGGCTAAGATTTGTCTGAGAAAAGCCGTGAGACAGGGTAGCTGCTTGTGAGTCTATGATTTGGACGTGATACGTTGTTCAATTGTTCTTATTTACCAACTGAGCTTTACCTGCTGCCTTGAGCCTTGGCTATCAGTGCCTTGCTGGCTGTGGTTGGAAGCATGGCCCAGGGGCACTCAGCAGTTCTCATATTGTTTTAGTGGTGCCTGTAGTACCATCTCAGTGGTTTATACTGGTTCAAGCCCTACTCCTGCATTCAATGTCAGCCCAGCCCTAGAAACCTCTCTCAGTTCCCAGGCTAAGTGAAATGGCTGCAGATGTGGCAGCAGAGGCCACCATATAATCTGCTGGGTTCAAACTCTAACCCTGACCTCAACCTCAGCCTGTTCATTGCTCCAGTGACTCCTGGTGACCCCAGATTTCAAAGGAGTCACAGATTCCCTCACCATGAGCTTTCCATTTTGGTTCTGTCTCCCCCAAATCCTTTTATTATCCTAGCTCATCAGTGTCTTTTGGACTTTCCAGAGTTATGCAGCCCACACCAGTTGCAGAAGAAAACTATCTCAAAGAGCTCCATGTCCTCTCCCTGTACTTTGCTCATCTGCCTCCACTGAATCTCCCCATGACCCAAATTTATCAGTTCTCCTGACTTGACTTAAGATCCTAGCACCCACTGCAGCCTCGGTGCCATTGTTTTCCCCTTGCCTAATACGAACCCTAACCAAAACTCTCGCCCAAGTCATAAAGATGGAAGCTATATACAACCAGCCTTAAATGCAGGTGGATCTGCTAGAATGCTTTCTTTGGGTAGAAACTACACTGAGATCCAGAGTCCCATGAGCTGGGACTGGGGTTGGGACTGAGGCTAATGTTGTTCCCCCAAATGAACTTTAGGATTTAGTTTAGTCTCATGTTTCACAGGAGCCATGAGCTAGGAAAAAATGGCAAAGTGATGACCCTGTGGCATGTCTCCAGTCACTAGTGCTGGTTTCACAAGTGATTAGGTCAGGAGTGTCCTGTCCCAGATTTCCCTGCTGGCTCTCACATGGATAAAACACATACTGGTACTGTAGGTGCATGGTCTGACAAAAGTCTTCCTTGGAAAAAAGACTTCAGGGAAGAGTATCTGATGTCATCACTGAGAGATGACTGGGCTGGAACGGTTTCCTTAATTAACATGTAAATAAAATGTTTGACGGACTGCAGCTCCACAGTGGTGCAAGTGGTGGATCTATTTCTGAGGAAATTCTTCTGAATTCCAGAAGAGATCAAGATACTTTGAGAAGGGACTGTATCCAATAATAACTCTCAAGTTCACAGATAAGTCTTTGATCTCTTCTGTTTCATGACTTCACATTGCTTTTGAAAGACAGCTGAAACTTCAACCCCCACAGTAAAATTCAGCTTTTTTTTTGCTTTATCCTGTCTACAACAAACACAGGCAGGTGGCAGGTCCTGGTGGTGTGATGAGTGTGAGGGAATGACCTTCCCTTCATTGCAGTTCAGTGACAGATGAGAGAGAGGAAGGAATAGAATAGAATAGAATAGAATAGAATAGAATAGAATAGAATAGAATAGAATAGAATAGAGTTTTCAGTTGGAAGGAGTATGACAGCTACTCCTGTTTTTACATATAACGAGGGTTTGGGATTTATGTGATCAACAGTTCAAAAGCTATCAGAAGAAGAGAAGGTCCAGGCTGTTTGCATGCTTGCTCACGACCAAATGCAAAGCAACTTGAGGCCAAAGTCCATCCCAAATGCTTCCCCCTGTGCTGCAGACCACCCCTGTCAAAGCTGTGTGAGGATGAACTGCTCCATTGCAGCCCCGTGCTGAGTGACAGTAACCCGGTGGCACGGGGACAGCTGGCCATCTGTGCACCTCTCCGGGGAGGAGCACACAGCTGTGAGCACATCCTTTCTCATTTGATGCATCACATGTGAAAGGACCAGGCTGGAATTCCAAGCTGGCCCCACTGTGCCCGTGGCCACAGGGGAGCAAAGCCACATACCGGAAAGTTAGTTCAATGAAGCAGTCACAGGTTTTTCTGTTGATTTCCATGCAGACTTCCAAAGGTACTTTTTCTTTTCTCTCTGTTTTGTAAAGCGCTGCATACACCTACTTTCAGCTATAAATAAGAAATAATCGTGTGCATTTAACACTTATTAAAATTCTTTTTAAATTTATATGCAAACGAGGAGCAGCCACAGGCTCCTGGCAGGTTGCCGATAAAAGCCCTTTGTTCTGCAAAGATTCTACACCACTGATGAGGCAGATAAATTTGTCTTCAGTGCCATAGTCTTGTCTTTGCTCTGAATCTTTTTTATAACTACTGGAAGGTGTAGGTTGAGAAATGCTGGTTTGATTAGCTGGGCTTGTGGTTGGTCCCTTTTCATGCCAAAATCATTTAAGTGTTCCAGACATGGCATACACCCATGGAATCTACAAATATATCTCTCCCCAGTGCGTCATAATTCCTGGGGTAGTAAGTGATGAATCATCAGGATCTAATGTGAAGATAACCTAATTAGCATTAATCAGAGCTCCTGCCTGAGGTGGGAAAATGCTAGGTGAGCAGTCTGTTAGCTGCCATCTGACTTATTTAATTATTTTATTTTCATTTATTTCGATTTTACAAATCAGATTCTTCAAAGCTTCCAAGCTCGTAGACTGGTACTCTTTGGTGACATGAAAAATTTAACAGCCTTTTCATGTCACTCAGTCTCCAATCCTGCCCTGATCTCACCCATTACCTTCTTGCATTGCCTGGAAGTCCACAGACTGGCTGGGTTGTGCTGTGGTATGGGATGGCTGCTGGGCTTAGAGATTTCTCTCTGCAGGGAATCTACCTGCAGCCCCTCCTGCTAAAATCATTAAATGACTATTTCCAGAGTTTAAATTAGCTCTTACCTTGTTTAAATATGACAGAACAGAGATCCCATCAGGTGTAGTTAGTGGTGATGAGAAGTATTCCCTTATGTAGAGTAGTTGTGGTATCTTCTTTCTACTC
>VZUA01013528.1:31658-52883 GCA_013401035.1 Horornis vulcanius | reverse complement strand
CTGACTCCTACCCCAGCCAACACCAGCTCTGTGAAGCAAAAGGTCCTCAGTCCACCTTGTCCAAAGGCAGATTTCAACCCAGCTGATTTTGAATGTGAAGAAGACCCATTTGACAAACTGGAATTAAAAACTATTGATGATAAGGAGGAATTAAAAAATATCCTTGAAATTCATGTGGGTACTACTGGGCCAATTGTTGCCCAGCTGTTAGATAATACTTTGCCTAAAGGAGGGTCTGAGTCGGTGTTGCAAGATGAGGAAGTTCTAGCATCCATAGAAAGGGCCACATTGGACTTCAAACCCCTTCACAAACCCAATGGCTTTATCACTTTACCACAGTTGGGAAACTGTGAAAAGATGTCCTTGTCTTCCAAAGTGTCCCTTTCTCCCATCACTTCAGTGAGCAATATCAAATCCCTGTCATTCCCTAAGCTTGACTCCGATGAGGGTGATCAGAAATCATCAAAGCTCACGAGCACTTTCCACAGCACTACCTGTCTCCGCAATGGCACTTTGCTTAGCTCTTTGCAGACCTGTGCTCAGAGCAAAGCCAGTGAACTGAATGGACACCATATGCTTGGTCTTTCCGCTCTAAATGAGGACAGTGGCAGGGAGATGTTATCCCCTTCATCCAGGCTGTCTTCCCTGGCTGTTTCAACTGTTTGTACAGAAGAAGAATCATCTCAAAGCACATCGACTACGGTAAACACGGAGTGGAGTGGAACTGGGGTTGCTGGTGAGAGGTGGAGGTGCAGAGGCAATTTTTGCCTCTAAACTGCCCTGTTTAGTTATAATTTCAATTACTAGGAGTGAATTGTAGATCCTCTTAATTTATGTGGCAAATTGATCAGTCCAACAGGTCTCTGTGGTGGCAGTTCTGATCCTCAGATTTTTAGCCTGCATTTTCCTCCAAATTTGACGTTTTTAGACCAATTCCAATGATTGTTCTTTCAGCTTTTCAGCTCTCATTTGTTGTTGATAATTGCACACCTTTGAGGTAGGCACATAAGGCATCTTCAGTGTACAGTCCTACATTTTGTCCTACCCAGATATATCAGATTCTGAAGTGCTGTTAGGCTTTGAATCAAATCTCTTCTGGTTTTCTTCCTTGGTTTGCTTGTTTATTTGCTGGAAATAATGGGAAATGCAGGCTTCTCAAGGAGTAGAAGTAATAATAGGTTAAAACACTCAGATGTGCTGTGTCATTCAAGGAATAAAAAACATGCTTGTGACTGACCTGCAGTGAAGTAAGCCTATTTTTTTTTAATTTCAGTTTTCTTCCTGAGGTCCTTTAAAAACCTAACCTTTAGCAGGAAAAAAATTATAGTGATGTGAAATCTCGTATTCACCCTTTCTTGTGAAGGAGTCATTGCTTGGTGGAGATCAAAACTAGCCTTAAAGATCATCTTGTATTTTTTAACGTTACAGTTGGTCACATACAGCTCTGAGATGGGAGATTGACTCTTCATTTCCTCAGTCCTAAAGTTCTAAAATTATTTTGAGGACAGTAATGTCACATCAGGTGGTGTTTTTGTTTCTTTGTGAATAAGAACAGAGATTAAAGTAAGCTTGTGGGGGCGTTTTTTGTGAAGAACACAGATCTGGACACCAGTACTAATGAAGCCTAGTGAAAGCTGTGTAATCAAATCCTCCAGCTTGTTCTGAAATAATCTGGGGTTTTTCCTCTATCCAATACAAGCAGTTTTTCAGTGATTCTGTGGTTTTAGTGGCATACTGTAGTTTTTGTGTGACACCATGTGCTCTGAAACAAGTGCTGTTTCTCCCCTTTTGTTCTCCCAGCTCTTTTCAGGTTTAGGTAAATGCATTCAAATCTGTGAAGTAAAATATTCTGGGAAATAGTGTATCTGACAGAGCACAGCAGAACAGCTATTTGTTGATGACTGGAGCAAATTCAATACTGTTAACTTTGGCAGGAGCAGCAGTGCTGATTACCTGCTCACTGCTGCAGGTCTCAGGTGTGAGAGGGGCCTGTATGGCCTCAGTTACAGAAAAAATAGCATCTCTGGGAGTGAAAGATCAATTACAAATAGATAGATTATAAATAGATTATAAATAGATAGATTAAGATGTCTAAATTTGGACTCAAACTATTCAAATCTTTCTGCTATGTTACATTTTTTAAATGTACTATAACATAAAGAGGGAAAGTGTACTATTGACAATGCTCTAAGGGAAGATACAAAGTGGGGAAAAAACAGACTTATTAGGAGAAGTAATAAAATTAATTCATTAATTTGAAACTATTTATGGTTTGGAAGTAGTGAACCAAGAAATAATTATACTGATGGAACATAGTTATTTGTGTTTAAATTCCAATACTTCAGATTATACTTGTTTTATATTTCCACAGTATAGTTTTACTGGATGATGATGGCTGACATGCAAGAAATTTAAGTAAATGCAATGAAAGAATTTAAGTAAATGTAACAAAAATCCTCAGAGTATGAAAACAGTAGAAAGAAGTCACAGTCATCTCTGTGGCTAGGAGCAGAAGGCTTGTATCCCAATGTATCCTATGGTGATTTTTTTTTTCTCACAACATTAGAAATTTTAACTCTGAATTTGCAGTTACCTTGGGAGTTTTTGCTTTATCACTGAGTTGGATCTTTGGATCTAAGAATCTTTGGATGGAAATAAATCTGTGGTTTCTCTAAGGCTGCATAGGTTCTGTGGTGGTCCCCTCACCTCATTTTATTTTTTCTTGAATCTCAGCACGTTGGTTTTCTTAGAGGTAGGAATCATTAATGAAGACAGCAGGTTGAAATTAAACTCAAGTAGATTGAATAGGAGGGGTTGGTTTCCCAGACTGTTGAATCTCTGGTGTCAGAAACAGTTTTGGTTTTCCTGGCTGCAGCATCGATAACAAAGCATCATCCTTCAGTTTGATAACCTACTAGCTGATTTCAGGGCTAATTTCCCTATTTCAATGTATCCTATATTCCAGTGCTTTTTGCCCTTGATAAAGTGTCTGGAGAGAGGATGTGTGTGAGGAATACACTGTGAGAAAAGGTTCTCGAGTACCCTAGTGCATCAGAATGAATATGATGTCTCAGGGTTGATTTTCTAGAAGAGAAATTGTTACCCTGGAAGATGTTTAGGAATGCAGAACAAAACCTCCTTGGTGGTGGTTTGGGATCTTTTTGCAAATAAATGGAATTTGTCAAAGTCCTAATAGATCTTTTCAGAATTGGTTTTCTATAGAGAGTTTTTTGTTGTTCAGTTTGGGCACTAAGATGGCCTTTCTGAAGGATATGGACAAGTTTTTGAGCAATCTGTGCTGGCACAATAAGTATTAAGAAATGCTAAAAACTGCAGTTCTTGATCCACAGTGATTTCTTGCAGTTTGTTCCAACTCTTTAAAATGCAGGAGTTCTAAATGTATTGGACTGAAATGGGCAGCTTTGGTGGGGCCAAAGCCTGACTTTGCATTGCTTTTAACTTGGGCAAGGTTGTACAAAGTGGTGAGGTGGTTCTACAGAAGCAGAGCAGGTGCACGGCAGGGGACATGATCCAGCCTTGCTGGTGTCCTGGGAGTAGGACAAGTGCTGAGTACAAAACTCACGTGCTCTTTTGAGCCAGTGTGGCATGTTGTTCCTGTGTCATGTATGGAGTTCAGTGCTTTGGGAATAGAAAACAGGTGTATTTTTCTCTTACCCCTTTATACTGTCAGAAAGTCCAGAGAAGTCTTTAGGCAATGACTTCGAAATTATCACTATTATTCAGGCAGTGTAGACTTGGTCAGGAGCTGAACTGGGGCTGTATGAACATGCACCTGTTACAGTGAAGGATAAACAATCTTATAATTCTTGTGGGGATACACACATCCTTCTTGGAGTATAGTCCATTTGTAGAGTGCTGAGAGGAGGAATGATTCTTAATATGATTCTATAGCTGCAGGCAGTGGGTAATGTCAGCATCTCATGTGTGGAAGCCTGATCAGACCCTAAAGTCTCCTGTCCTGTGGTAGAATCTTCTACAAAACTCTCCTCCAGCTGTGGCAAATTCTGCTAACTGGTGCATGATATTTATGCTTGTTTTATTTGTGTTGTCCAGCAGGTACACCCAGACTACCAGGAAACAGAAGTCCCTGTGGTAAGTTTCCAAATACACCTGTGTGCTTGCTTGCGTTGGATCATGTTTATGGTAATCTTGATAAATGGTGTTCCTTTGAGTACAGAAAACCATAGGTGATGAGTAAACCTGAGGTGAAGGAAGCAATCTGTGCTTTCTTTGAAATGTAGGGTTTGGCTGTATCTCGGTCTTCACTGTTGCAGGGCTTGGTTGTTCAAGGGTTTTTGGTCACACTAGTAGGAGACGATTCATTGTGGAGAATCTGTGTTGATTATTGCTTTGAGGGTCAAGAGTATGGTGGGAATCAGGCTAATTGGTTTCACCCTCACAGTGTGTAACTTCACAAGGGCACTCTAGAAAACCTACATGGGGTATCCTGGTTCTGGCACTAGGCAGAAACAGGATGTGGAGATGCAAGAGATGACCATCACCTCAACCTCTGGGTTTTCCCCCTTAGGTAACACAGCAGAACTTTGCAGTGTCTAAAGTGCCCAATAACAGCAGCTGCACGAAATGGCTGGGAAGTCTCGCAGCTGAGCTGCAGCAGGGCCTCTCCCCCAGCGAGAGGCACTGTGTGGAGACCGTGGTCAACATGGGCTACTCGCCTGAGAATGTCCTGAAAGCCATGAAGAAGAAGGGACAGAACATAGACCAGGTAAGAGCTCATGCAGTGCAAAGAAATGCTTGATTGGATGCTGGTTCTGCTGTGAAGCTGTCTCGGGTTTGCTAAATGGGTGGGGTAAATACTGTTACTCTAATAAGGGGCTGCAGCCTAAAGCTTCTGCTTATTTCTGCTGAGAGACTGCTAGAGTCAGCCTACCTGCAGGTGCTGGGTTGGAGCTATGCTGAGTTTGAGATGGGCCCTTTACTCTGAAACAGTGGGAGAGATTCTGGGTCTCCCCAGGAGCCACAAACATCCAAAGGAAGTTTAGCATGGCTCTGTGCCAAGTTTAGAGCCATGTCACAGAAATCCAGCCAACTTCCCTTGTTCTGAGCACCAGGGTTCACAATGCTGACACCTCTCCTTGTAGAGAGATTGGCCTCTGCAGGCCTAAGACAGCTCTGAAAGGCTCCTGCAAGGCCCCACTGACTTGTGTGTGCCCTGGTGCTGCTCCTTTCTGCTCGAGTGCTGCCTCCAACACCTGCGCAAACCAGGTCCCTGGGCACAAAGAGCTGCTGAGCAAAGCATGGTTCTGGCCTCTGCTTCAAAAAAACACTTCAAAGTGGGAGAACAGGCTCAACCTCCCGTGTCAGCCCTCAGCAGGCTGTGTGCTGCACAGAGCATTTCCCAGAGACTTCTGCTTGTGGGACTGATCTACTGGCCCTCTCCCTACACAGAGAGTGGCTTAAGCTGTGCACTGGAGTGAACTGTGGTATCAAATGGAAAAAAAGATCCCTCAGGAGAGCAGTTTTCAATCTGCTCTACTTGAAAGCTTTGTTCTTTCACATACCTAGTATTGCCTACCTGACCATCCCCTTAAAGCTGAGGATGGATAAGAAATTTGGCAGCAGTTTCTGTGTGCGTGAGCTGGGATTTGCAGCTCACTTACTAGTATGCTGAGTTGATCTTCAAAGGCTGACTGCTCTCAGATTGCATCAGCTCTTGTGGCTGTCTGAGAGGAAGCTAAAAGCAGACACGTCCTGACTGCTGGACCTACAGTTTCATTTTTAAAACTTGTAGTATAAAAAGCACAATGAAACTTCTGCTCTGCTGTTAGAGGGCTAAAGATACACTTCTGAGGCTGCTTTGACTAGAACGAAGGGGATGGTCAGAGAGCACAGTAGGACAGAAGGGTTTGTCTGCTTTCTCTGCACAAGCTCTTGTTAGGAGGAGTGTCTCAACTCTGCTGGGACTGTGTCTCTGGTGAAGCCGTGGATAGAATCATGCTCAGCCTCTCTGCATGTACCAAGGTGACATTCAACTCCTTGCTGCAAGTGTCTCTCTGCAAGCACAGTTTGTTTTCTTCATTCCCCACAGGTCTTGGATTACCTGTTTGCACATGGACAGCTTTGTGAGAAGGGCTTTGATCCACTTCTTGTTGAAGCAGCTTTGGAAATGCACCAGTGTTCAGAGGAGAAGGTGAGGGTGCAATGTGTGCAGGAATAGAAGAATGTGCCATGACAGGGAATTCCAGCAGCAGTTCTCTGGCTGATGTAATTCTGGTTTTCATGGTAATACTGCCTTGTTCCCAAAACTAAGTGCCAGATGTCCTGCCAAAGAACATCTTTGTGTTGCTAAAGCTAAAATTTGTTAAAGCATTAGAATTTGTCTGTGCCATTCTGTTAGCCTCATCTGCATCCATTTTTATGGGGACAGGATTTTTGTATATTGTGGTCATATTGTTTTGAATGCCCTGAGTTCTGTTGTGGGTGTGGTGCTTGGTACAGATACAGTTAACTTCAGCAGCAGCAAATTGTTTTTCAAACCTTGCCCAGCCTTTCCTGGCCATGAATTTTCTCCCTTGTACATGTGCATCTGCCTGGCTGCTCAGCAAATTGGGTTAGGGCTTCCTCTGAAAGAAGCTAGAAAATGCATGTTTTGGGGTCTGGTTCATTGTTTGGCTGCTTTACCAGTACTAAAGGTACAGCAGGAGTGAGTAGCAAGGACAGAGGACAGGAGGATCTTTTAAAGTCTGCCAGCCTATTGTGTGACAAGAAGTCTTTAAAGGTGCAACCCAACCCCCTCATAGATAGGCCTTCCTGTCTTTCTTGGATAAGTGATAATCTTGTAAACAGAGCAATAGCAGTACCAGGATGGAAAGTAACGGAGTTTGAGAAACCCATTTAGTATTGGCTCAGCCCCAGAATTGGAAATGGCTAATCTTCTGATGGCCCATTTCAACCTGCTAGCTTGTTTGGGATTTTTTTTTTCCCCTGGAGTGGAGCAGATGCACTGTAAATGGCACAGTGTTCATAAAAGTGATCAGCTGACTCACTGCTATTTTATTTTTCAAAGCTCAAGGAGGATTCACAGTTTATGTTGGAAATAGCATATGTACACAGTGGGGTTTGTGCTAATTCTCCAAGTTTACCCTAGCTCTGAGAAGCCAGTTGATGACAAGAGCTACTGCACTGTTCCCAAAGTACAAGTAACTTTATTTAAAAAATCAAGTGCAGCAGGAGCTGCTGGATGGGATAACTGGGTGCCATTAATCAGCATTTTTGGGATCCCACATTGTGCCAGGCTGATAAGTGTCCTTCTGTAAGAGAGACACCCCCACAGACTGAGCTTTGGTGGCCTGGTGGAAGAGGGTTTTGGAAGAGAAGGATGGCAGACAGAGGGGACTGAAGGTCCCTGTGGACTGTGCCCAGAGCTCTGGTGTGAGCAGACTTTCTCCCAACAGAGGTGGAATGGGCTGTGCTTGGAGAGGAGGAATCCACAATCATGGCATGCCCAGCTGCTCAAGACAGGCTCTGTGCTAAACCTCCAACCAGCACTGATCCATCTGCTTTTCCCTTGCAAATAACAGGCTGTCTGTCTTTCAGATCACAGAACTTCTCCAATTAATGAGTCAATTTAAAGAAATGGGCTTTGAACTTAAAGACATTAAGGAGGTCTTATTATTACACAACAACGACCAACACAATGCTTTGGAAGATCTAATGGCCCGTGCAGGAGCCAGCTGAAGACACATTCCTGGATTCTTGGCGTGCAACAGAGCAGGACCAGCCCCTTCGCATCCAGTGTGACTTGCTCTCAACAGGAAGGAGTCCAGTTTTTTGCATACAAGGGAGAGCGACTGAGCAAGCCTGCCTGTGTGCATCACTCCAGCATTTCTCTTTCCACTGAGGGCCAGCTTTCATTCTTAAATTAAATTTTAAAGTGTCCTTTCCTAAGTTTCCTTTTTCCAGCTTGGCCACGGAAAGTTGGGACTGCCCAGTCTCAACTGGAATTGTACATAGGTAGAGAAGGAGTGGTTCCACCCTTATTGTTGCACTGGAGTTGGACAGAAGAATATTGAGTTGGTTCTGAAACTAGGATGCTTTGGTTCTTTGAAGCTGCTTTCATGGTGTCTTGTCTGCTTGTACTGAATTACTTGACTGTGTCACAAGTCCAGATTACCTGGTTAAATTTGACCTTAGTGCAATGGAGTTCTGTTTTTTGGTTGAAAGTTAGTCTGTAACTTAGTAAAACACTGGTTCAGAAACTGTCACTATGCATAAAGAGAACCTTGTTTTGTCCTCTTGGTTTTTTTTTACCCATACATCCAACACTTCTGCCAGGCACAAGTGTCCAGTGGTAAGTTCCCTTGAAGCAGGTAAGCTGTGAACTTGACCTGTACCTGCAACTTGTGTTGGTTAATGAACCTTGGAGGCAGAGAGCTGTGGCCCAGTATTTTTAATCCCCTGGGCTTGTAGGATATTTAAGACAATGCCCTGCAAGAAAGTTGGTTATCTTTTTGTTTTAAATAATACACGGTGTGATGCAGGAGGTTTCTTTCAAGCACTTTCTTTAAAACAAATATACTCACTGCATTAGTTCCATTTTTCACACTGCTCTAGAATTACATAATAATAACATCTAGTACTACAAATCAGGTTTGGGGTTGTTTTTGATAGTTCAAAGTATTACGTTGTACATTGATAAAGTTATAAATACATGAAATATCAGCAGTCTTGAGAAATCTTCTAATTTGCTAAATATTTTGATTCTGCAAAAGAACAACTAATAAAACCCTGAAATACAACTCCCAGTGTCATGGTTCACATCTCTCATGCTCTTTGGCTTCAGCAGACAAGGAACTTGCTGGATCCTGCCCGCCTACGTGCTGCCAGCTCCTGTGGGCACATGTTAGTGCTGTTGGGCAGAACAACCAGAGGTCTGTGGGCTGCAGCTGCAGTGGTGGAAGGTGCTGTGCTTCTCTGTGGCTTTTTTTGTTTTGTGGCAAAACCCCAGCCTAGGGATCCAAACTCACATTAGAGCCTAGAGCTGGAGTACTGGACTGCTGGAGGGCAAAATGTCTCAGCTCATTGGTAGCCTCATCAGTAGGTTTTTCAGTAGGAGCTTTCAGCTCATCAGGACTTCAAAGGAGATGGCATTGGTATCCATTATGTTGTTAACTTCTATGACCAAAACATTTAATTTGGGCTCAGTGTGCACTCCTGGAATTCTCTCTGGGGTGCCCAGCTGTGTGAATTACATATGTTTACTTAAAATGAGGGATCTGCTGGCAAGTACCTAGATGTGGAGAGGAATGATGAGGAGTAGGGCAGGTTGCCTTGCACATATCCCAGTGTTGACCTTCACCATTTTCTAGTGGTGGAGCTGAAATAAAGCTTGTCTAATAAGGACATTCAGCAGCTGGTAGGACAGCAGCTGCTGCCTCTGTGAGTCCAGGTAATGCCCAGGTTTTCTTCCCTCCCAGGTGAGAAATGCAACAGTGAAGTGAGGAAACAGGGCTCCTGATTAATTGGGAAACCTTGAAAACAAAATTCAGACTCTTACCATCACTGCTCAGAGCATTCAATTGTGTTGCTTCTTCTCAACTTCTCAGAAATGCTATCTCAGTGAGTCCCTGTCTGGTACCAGACAGTCCAGAAGGGGCAAGAAGTCTGCCAGCAAAGAAACATTTAGACCAAACTTCTGAATAAAATAATCTCTGGTTGTATTAGTGTGCATTGTTTTTTCGCAGTTCCCCTCCAAGGTCTGGCTCTTAACTCCATAGATTAACCACTCTGCTTTTGGAGCTCTTGTGGAGGTGAGAGCAAGGAGGTAAAGATGGGAAGTGGCACCTGTGAAGACGCAAGGTCTTATTTCAGAGAGCCATGCCCACCCAGGTCTACCCTGGTGACGCTACTCTTGCTTTAGCAGTGATGTTTCTGAATTTAAATCCTTGGGTGGCTGAAGGCAGGAGGTGCATTCCTGCATTGGTATCTCAGAGAAGAAAATACCACAGAGCGAGAGGATTAAGAGGATGTCTTAGAGAAGAGGAATTGCTGAATAGATGTTTAACAGGAGCCCCAATGTGACCAGAGTTCAATGTTCAGGGTGCTGTGCGCTTGTTTATCTGGTAATGTTCTGTCCTGGCACAGTTCATGGTGAGTGTGAGGAGGTCCTGCTGGCTGGAGCCAGGCTGGACTCTGCCCTGCTGCTGGCTGGTGAGAAGATTGGATGCACCCCTGCACACACCTGTGACCTTGGAGCTTTTCCTTAGGCTGTCAGGTCACTGACATTGATTTTTGTCCCTGCTGTACCTCTGTCAGAGTTCTGTGTGCTTGGGTGGGAAGGCTGGTGAGACAGAGCCTAAACTGGTGGTTGTGCTTTCAGCAAGAGCATCTTTGAGCTGCCTCCTGATTCTGGACAGCAGCAGCCTGGAAATGGCAGAGCCATCCTTCATGCTCCTGGCAGCCAAGGTCTCCTGATCCTACAGTCGGGCAGTGGGAGGGGCAGCTGCCCCAGTGCCCCAGGGATTTTTTTGCCCAGTCTCGTGGCTCCTGCCCCGGATCTGCTGGAGCACAGAACCTGTGCCAACAGCTTTCTGTGGCTGCTCTCCAGGCCAGGAAGGGTCATTCTGGCTGTGGGTCAGGGCTTCTGAAACTCTCCACACCAACAAGCTCACAGAGATTTCCAGCCCCACTTAATCTTTTTGCAGTCAATCAAACGGGCATTTTGATCATGTTTACCTAAAATGATTTTTACCAGAGTTCTGTAGTAAATTGAATTTTATTTTAAATTCTGTCAACTATTGAAATAAAGTATCAAGCCTCTGCTAATAAGTATTAATAGTCATTGCTGCATCTGAATACAAAGGTCAATCCATTTTAATTCTGTGTTTAGTTGATTGTACATGGCCAAGCTCTCTAAATGTCTTAGATTGCTTTTATGACACTTTAACACATATTCATCAACTTGAAGTGAAAACATTTTGTAGCAGTTGTCAGTGAAGTATCAAACAGTAGGAAGGGGATGACACTTAAAATGTTCATTTAGCACATTTTCCTGCAAGAATTAAAGCAGCAACAAATAATAACCCTCCAAGGGGAGAGAAAAATGTTACCATTTCTGATAACAGCTTGATAGTTTCTGTTGCATATGAGGATCCCATTGTTGGTATCTTTGGGGCGTGCAGCACTTCAAGCATGTCCATGTTATTGCCAAGGATGGGCTGATTCTCACAGCCAGGTGCTTTATTTTTTTATTTTGGTCAAGTCTCACCTTCAGTAGAGAAAATAAAATTTGGAGAACAGACAAAATGTATTTAAGAACATACAGTCATGTGGATTGGCTGGATAACCTGTTCTAAAAATGATTGTATCAGAACTCAGAAAATTGTGTGTGGTTGTTGTTTTGATTACTTGTTGTTTCTCAGTGTCCCTGGCTATTCCTCATGGGAGCAAATACTTCCTGCTCTGGGAATTGATACTGGGGATCAGATCTGCCAGACTTGCTTTTTTCACAATAGATCAGATGGGATCCACAGGTGGCTCCAGTCTGGCAGCTGACTTAACTCACATCTCTGCTCACAGAAATTTTGGTCCCTCATCTGTCTTGTCACAAACTGTGCCTGCAGATACTGAGGTTAGGACATGGCTCTGTGGGTGGTGCAAATGATTCTTGTGTGTTGCTTGGTAATGTCCAGCTTCTGTAAGACACTCAAAATGCCTGTGAACATACTTTGCTCGTACTTTGCTGCTTTTTAAGAACCTGAAAGAGCAATCAACCAATACTCATCTCCCAAAGGTCAGAGTATGTGGAAGGAAAATTCTCCTCCCTTGCCCTGTTTTTGACTGGGCATCACATTTTCCTGTGACCTGTGCACACATCCTACAGTCTGACCTTTTCCTTGGTTCCAAATAGTCTTGCCAAACTCCTCAGCTGCTCCCTGTTAGTGTTTGCTGCATGCTCACTGAGAACATGCTGGGGAAACTTAAATGCCCACATCTAAATTATGGTATCAGGACGACTACCCAGCTGCCTCATATTCCCCTCACTCACAGGAAAGCTCTCCCTCGCCCCAAGAAGTGGAGGGAATTGCTTGTTTTAAACACTTGCTCCTCCCTGCATGGTTTTAGCAGAGTGCTGATGTCCCACTGCTTTACAGCTCTCCAGTGGCTGTTGGGTACCACTGCTGTGTGTCATACAGAAATACCAACTCTTGCTCCTGGATGCTTCATCTCTCTGGGTGAGTGAGGGAGGCTTCTGACCCAGGTTCAGGTGTGACTTGCTGCTGGCATGTGACCAGAACACAGGAGCCATTTTGAGAGCCATAACCTCAGACCCCAGAGAAACCCTGCCCTCTGCTCCACAGAGAAACCCAATCTCAGTTGCAAGATGGAGACTAACCAGTGCTAAAAACAACCCAAGAGTCAGGGCAGTGATGTGGTATTTGCTTCTGTTCCCCAGACCTATGCTGGGTGACATTCCTGGGAGTGTTTCCAACAAATATGCATCCCAGTGTGTCACTGCAATTACTGTCTTGCTGCTCAGCCCAACCTGAGCTCCACAGGGAGGCTGTGCAGGCAGGCAGCGAAACCCACAGCTGGTCAGACAGCAGTGTTCCATTCCCCTTGGCATTTCTGGCTACTGAGCAGGCTTTGGACAGGCATTACTGAGGAGACATAGAGATGGATGAATGTGCTGCGACAGCCCTAATTTTGGAGTGGGAGTGCTCACACAGCGCGTTGTCAGCAAGCATGGCTCAAGGTCACTTCTGCCTTCAAAACAAGTGGACTGCCTTTGTGGTTCAGATGTGATGCATGCAGCATAAGGGCAAGGCTGCAGGGCTCCAGCTGATGGCTCAATAGCTCTTGATTCAAATACTAGTTCCACATAACAGTGCTGTCAGCAGCTTCTGGAAGCCCAGTGCCTCCAAGCAGACCCCCTTTTCATTTGAGAAGTTTGTTCAGCTCTGCTCAGTGCAGGCATTAGACATGATGTGCAGCAGGTAACAGCTGCTGGAGTCTTCCTCTGGGCAGCAGCATGAAACTCATGTGCTTATAAACACAGCAGATGGAATCTTTGGTATGAAGTCCCTGATAAACCATTCCTTACCCATAACTTAAAGCCACCTCTTTCAGGGTTCTGGAGGGCTCATCCCAAGAACTTAATCAACAATAGGCTTCCTTCTTCTGAAACTGAAAGCCCTTCACACCCTGCCTTGACTTCCAAGTCACATTAGTGTAACAACCCCTGGCTTCTCTCTCTTTCCTGGCTTCTGTTTGCAAAGACTTTTCTGGGTAGCTTTTGAGCATTTCTGTTTAGATCTATATCTGGTTTCCCTTACTTGGCAACACAGAATTGCCTCTAACATGTGAGAAGCTGCTATGATACATGAACACGACTTGCCTGCTGCTTGGTGAGATATATAAAGGCTGCTGAATTTTTACTGTTCAGAACGTGGCTTACTGGTATTAATGAAATACAAAGCTTATGGTGCCAATTAGTCATCTCTCATTTACTCAGAATTCTCTCCATCCTTATATAAAGCACACACTAATTACAAACATCAAACCAAAAGCTATCCTCTACCACCCACACTCTGCAGCAGCAAGTGTAGCAAGTGCTGGCTGGGGTTTCCTGTAGCTGCTCCAGTGCATGTGGAAGCAATGAAGGTCTAAACTGGTGGAGGTGTTTGCAGTGATGTATCAGTGCCAGGGGAGGCTAAACAGAGCTGAAGCTGGGCTCGCATTTCTTGGACACACTTTGACTTCAGCACTAAGATTTCATCCAGCATGGTCATGAAATTCTGAAAATCCTGGTGAGGAAGGCACAAGGAAACAGTAGGGAACAGTATCAGCAGGTTGGAGAAAAAAATTTTTACACTGCAGCAGAACCTAAAAGCATTCTGCAGACTAGTAGATTAAATCTGCATTTCCTTATTAAAGTCACAGCCCTCACACACAAAGGTCAGTGCTTCTAAATATCAAAGTTCACTGACTCTGTAGTTTTATCTATTGGTGAAACTACAGCTTATACCGTGGCTTAAAAATAAAAATGTATAAAGCAGCTGTTGTCACTTTTCTACTCTGGTTAGCTTTTCAAAGGTTTGGTACTGGGACTGGTCACCCAGTTTTACCACTGCACTGAACTCTGTTCCTGACAACTCTTGCATTGGATTTATCAATTATGAAAATAAATAGTTAGGCCACTATGGATCAGACATAATAGCACAAGCTTGAGCAGTGCAAGGGATTTGTTTCCCATTAGATCATGGGGCCATGGCTGCAGGTCTGCCATGAGCAATACCAGCACTGTATCCAGCCTCAGCCCAGAAAACTCTACCTTCCGTAGCCACATGGATAAAAACCAGTATGGAAATGTGATTAAAACTGAAAGGGATTTTTAATCCTTTTTTTAAGTAGGGCTTGAATTAAGGGAGCACTTGGAAGTGCTCTGCTCTCCAGCTGAGAGTAGTTTGGTGCCTTTGTTCACAGGTCTATGCCTGAGAAGCTGGGAGGTGTCAGCATCCCCAGGGCTGGGAAATTCAGCCGCTGTGCATGAAAATCAATCATGCAAAAGCCTATTTGGCAGTACTCCAGCTGTATCTCCTGCACTGTATCTCTGTCCTGCAGGGAAATCAGGACAGTGATGAAGACTAGCCCAGCTGCTGTGGCATATTTTTCTTAACCATTTTAACTATTGCTTTGTTCATTGTGTGGCTGGTCTTGGCAGGAGTTTCTCCTTGGGCCAAAGTTTCATGGCTGGAGAAGTTGAAACCATCTGAAAATGGAAGGAGAGAAGCTGATGCATGAAGCCCAAACACATTTCATTACCCAGAAAAGGTCATGTTGTGAAATAAAACTACTGGGTATGTTATTCACACATGGCTTGGAGGCCTGTCAAGCTTGTCAGAATTCTGCTTGCAGAATTCCAGAAAAAAACTGCTTGCTCCAAGGGGCAAAAAAATTTGGGAGGAGAGCTGGTACACAATGAACAACAGACTTAGGAAGAACAATCTCAGAAGATTAAAAAAAATTAAGAAGATGAAAGATAGCTTTGTTTCACTTCACTGTCTGCCACAAAACTAATAGAGTTTATGTCTCCTGTGCTGCTTTGTGAACTGTATGTTATCTGTAAAACAGCATATGCAGCTTGAAATCACAGTGAATAAGCCACATGGTGGCTCCACTCCAAAGTCCCTGAGGGAAGAGTCCTGTACTTCAGATCTGAACTGCGATAGGAATTGAAATGGTTTGATAATGCAATGCAGCAATGGAGCCTGGCTTTACTGAGAAAGTGAGGGAACTGGGAAGGCAGGAGTTCTCACTGGAAAATGTTCACAGTCTGGATTTTCACATAGCTGTGACATGCCTCTGTTAGGATGCAGGAGAAACAGAGAACTGGGATTGCCTAGCTAGCAGTGGGGCTATGCAGGTGCCAGTTTTTAGGTCTAGGGTACACAGCTGTCATCTGAGGCAAAGCCAAGCCAAGAAACACTTGAGTAATCAAAGCCAAGAGCATGTGAGGCACAAGCCACAGTGGTCAGAATACAAGTAAGCAAGGCCTGGGTTGTTGGCACACCTGCAGTGTGATAGGCAAAGAGGCTCCCAGAGGGAAGAGCGAAATGCCACCAGTCTCCTGCCCTAGGGGTGTGCTCTCTTCTGTGGTATTTGCTTACTTGTCTCAGCCTACAAGAACTAAAACATCACAGGGACAGATGGCCGATCTGGTACAGTCTGCCTCTTGATGCAAGATAAGGGAAGGCTCTCTTATCAGAGACTAGGGTTTCAGGGCTGGCCCATCCATCTCCTGCTCCCCAAGGGCCTGTCAGAGTGGAGACTGGCAGACACAACAGGTACTGAAAATGAGAGGCCTCTCCCAGGGCTAGGACAGTTCTTGGAGAAGGAGTTGAACTGACAAGGAACATCGTATCACCAGTTCAAGCTAATAATCTCTAAGATTAATTTATGCAGGTTCAACAGGCACCAAAACTATCATCTGAAACACTTACCATTGCTGACATCTGATTTATCAAGCACTCCTCTTTGAAGCACAGGCATGCCATTTCATCCAGCTGCTGCTGATGAGCACGAATTACAGTCCGTCTGATTAACAAAAAACACACGCTGGTTACACAGCCTGTAGTGTAATCACTGCTTCTAATCACAGCTGGCCTCAATAAACCTTCAAGAAAGAGGAACACCCCAGAGGAAGCCTTTGTTGTCCTGTGTCCCGGGCACTCAAGAAGGGCACACCAGTGCTCTGTGAAGTGCACTGGATTGCACTGTTTAGGGCTTCAGGATAAACTGGGCGACTGAGGGCTGCTCACAGAGGAGCCACCACAGCCCTTCCTTAGCAGCACACAACTGCTTTTCACTGTAGGAGAATCTAGGAGCACAACAATCATCTAATGAATTGGTGAAATGGCTTATAACCATGAGTCTGTAAGTAATTTCAGTGAGAAACAGGCTGAGCAGGAACACAGTGCTGCTGTTGATTCCTCTGAGCAAGTTTCAATCACCAACAATGTATTTTCAGTCAAGGGAATGCAGTCCAGTCCCTGGGAGCTGACAATGGCAACTCAGAGTACTCAGAAGTTTTATATTTACATCTTCAGTGACTGCCCAGCTGCTCTAGCAGCTTTTCATTGATAGAACAGCTATAACCTGATTCTTGATGGAAGATTTTGATATATATTAGGTACTTTACAGCTTATAGTAAGCCAATTAATTACTGAGAACTGCAGTTTGTATTATAATATTTATTCCTCTGACATTATCCTAGAAACTCTAGTAGAATAATTGGCTTCCTGTGAGATTTTAAAATATCACTAAACATCAAGCAACCATATATTTTTATTATAATTACTATGAATTATGATTAATCTTATAATTATTTAATAGAACAGTTAACCATTGATTTTTGAAGTGCATTTGAGTATGACATACAAATAAAGGCAAATGTCCAGAACTTCTAAGATTCACTACAAACTTCATGATGTACAACTTACTGTGCCTTTTCTAGGGCTTCCCTCTGCCATTTCCCCATCTCTGATACAGCACTTGGAGAGCTGCTGCTGGACATGTGTGAGGGGCACTTTGCATTTGCTTCTGGCTTATTATCCTTGGGTGCAAATCCTTCATCTGCAGCAAAAGTCTCTTGTGTAAAAATACTCTGCTTTAACTTGGTTTTTAGCAACCCTGCTTCCTCACTGCTGAATGATGACTTGTCAGGATCTTCAGAATGGGTGAGGTTCTCATTCCTCAGGCTGGGCTTGGGCTGCAGCAGCAGGTTGCTCTCTTGACAGGGGGACTGGGCTGCATAGCTCTTTTCAGGTATTTTAGCATTTATTTCCTCAGCACAGGACCCTTGACTTGAGTTAGATTTCTCTGAATTACCAGCATTGTTTTGCTGGTTAACATCAGCAGCACACCATCTGCCTCCTGTGTGTTCTTTGCAGGGGGAGTCACTGCAAAGCCCCCTACCCTCTCTCTCTGGCCTGGGGACCACGGATCCAGCTGTGGATCCAGCTGCAGATGTTTCCATCGGGTCATGTCCAACAAACAAACTGCGCCGGACTCCCTGCTTGGACAAATCTGATCGCAGGTGGCAGCAGCACGGCTTGACACGGCCGCAGGCAGGTGGGAGCCGTTTGTGTGCAGCTTGAGGGGAGCCCAGCAGGGCACAGAGCCTTCCCCCGAGGTGGGTCTGCTCCCCCAGTTCCAGCATGCTGTCCGTCAGAGATCTGCTCCTGGTGCACTGCCAGCCCTTGTCGTCAAATCTGCTCTGGGTGTCACTGTCCGGCACCTGCTTCTCACAGAGGGGCTTCTCCTGGTTGGAAGATGCTTTCTCTGTTTCAGCTGTGTCCTCACCATCAAGAGGGGACACTGGGAGAGGGGCCATAAGTTCCGAGGTGAATTCTGAGGAACGACTGGAAGAAACACAGTGGCTAACTCCAGTTTTTTGAGCTTTCCATTTTACACCTCCTGCAAGGGCAGCCTTTTTATCCAAAGTGGATTCTTCCTTCTCCTCATGCTGGAGATCAATCTCTTTGCACTCTGGAGTTCCTGATTTCAATACAGGAGATACATATTGGTTTGAAGCATCCTTTTCTGGAGTTAAGGTGGCTTCACTGGAGTAAACAAGACATCTGTGTTTGGAACTGTACTCTTTGTGATCAGCTAGGAAATCCTTGCCATTCCTCCAGCTGCAAGCAGCGTCTTCATGCAGGCAGTAAGGTTTTTCTGCAGTATTGCTTGGAGGGGATTCAACAGCTAAGTCATAGCTCCAGTCTGCAGGAGTATTGCTGCAGCCTGCATTTTTAATGGATTCCTCTGGCTTTGGGTTACTCTCACTACAATCCCAGCTGTCATCTAATCCATGATCTTGCATTGGTATTGCATATTTAAAAAATAAGTCCTGCTGCTTTTGGTCTTTTTGCTCTTCTTTGGTTCCTTTTTCTCTTTCATGAAGGAAAAATGAATGTTGACTGCATTTGTTGTTATTTCCTCTTTTCACACTCTTTTGACTACAAACAGGTGAGAAAGAATCTTCACTGAAATCACTGTCGTCCAGATCTTCCAGCCGCATCCCCTCTTTGCTCTGTACTTCAGTCAGAGTAAGGCTCAGCTCCTGTTTCATTTGAATCTCCTCAGGTTTGTACTGCATTAAAAACCTCTCAAGGGGTTGATAGTTCAACTTTTGCTTGAGAATAGGGGGTTGCTGAAACTGCTGGTGATAAAGACGTAAATGCTCTTCCCTTTCCTTCTGAAATGAAGGCAGATATGTCCAGGGTTCCACAGACTGTTTAACAAAACTATTTCCCCATTCCTGTTCGCTGTCGGAGGACAGATTTCCATCTCCAAAGGAATTATCATCTCTAGGAACAAGCTGTTTCTGAACAGGTTGCACTGTCTGGACTGTCAGGCACTGGACAGGTGTTCTGTTTTGCATATACTTGTCTTGCTGGTCACTCTCTTTTGTTTCTGCTGTGGCAGTGAAATCCTTCACCTTTTCAGAGTGGGGGGAGAGATCATAATTTTTTTTCTTCAGGGGATGTGTTACCCGTAGGACTCCCTTAACTGGGGTGATGTGGTGGAAGCAGGGAGTGCTGGTATTTCCTTTGTAGGCATGTTCTTTGCCAGTTCTCTTGGGGGTAGAGGTAAGAGGGACACCAGGTGGCTGGAGTGCTGCAGGATATGCCTTTGTTTTTGTAGCACCTGAGGGATGCTGTAAGCCTAGTTTCACTTTCTTTGGAGAGCTCTTTTCCCCCGGTGGCAAAGACGGAGTGCTTTGGACACGTTTTGGAGAGAAATTTCCAGCTCTGCGACGCCTTTTTGTGACAGGAGTTGAATATCTAATCCCTTTCTTCAGCTCTTTGACCCTGTAAAAAAGAGGCTGGATTTAGAAGATGTCATGCTTTCAGATAAATAACAGCATCTTCAGAACAAATCTATGCTTTCACATATTAAAACTAAATATTGAATTCAATATCATGGGGTTTTTTTCTGCCTGTGATCCTCACAGATATCAAAACCCCTCAGACAAAATGCCTGGACCTTTGGAAAAATCTATAGCAGTCTTTTTAAGTGCTTCCTTGAGCAGTGCATAATGGGTCAAGTGAGTGGAAATGGCCTCAGTTTCAGTGCAAGGGGGTGGCATTTCCACACATTGTAATGCAGCAGAACAAGCTGGTATTCTCCACAGCACATCTCAGAGTCCCACAAGGCTCAAAGTAGGACTTCTGGAGTAGTTGCAGTGGGGCTCTTAGCTCAGGTGATGTGCAGAGGGCTGCACTGCTCCTGGATCAGACTCAGCAGTGCAACTGTGAAGAGCTGATTAACTGGTATCACGCTTTCCCCTACCACTCTGACCCTCAGCTCTCCCCTTTGCTCCTCTAGCCCCTCAAGTTATCTCTTATCCTTTTAAGATCAGCATTTCACAGCCTGTAATTTACTTCTTGCTCCGTAGGAGGGAGGGTGTAGGACTTGCACACATTCTAAGTAGAATCACAATACAAAAATAAATCAAACACTTTTGATTGCCAAGGTCAGTAATCCTGCATTTACAGGGAACACAGTGATATTTTCATCACTGAAAGTGGTCATCGGAAAGTATTTACAAGACCAAAAAAAATTTAAGACAAAATGTAAGAGTTGGAATAGGTAACAATTTTATAGCTTTGTAAAGATTCTGTTTATTGCCCAAATAGACATTTTCAATACAACTAAAATAAAATGTAATGGCAAACATCACACATTACTTTTTAATTTGTGATTTTTATCCTGGCAAGACTGAGTTTCACCTCCTACCTGTCAGCATATCGCAGAGTGTTCAGTGTGTGCTCTGTAGCTATGTGGCTTGGTGAAACATTGGCTATCATACATGTCTTGGAATTGCCAATGAAAGAGTCCTTTAGCACCTAGGATTCAAAGGAAAAAAAATTGTGTTTGTAGCAGTTCATGTCCTTTGCACATCCTATAAATTAGCAGTATCTACAGAAGAAATTCAACACGAGGTACTTTTTTTATTTTTTTTTTTGATAAATGTAGTCCTTTTGTCTTAGTTTTCCTTGCCTTTATTTGTTTACAGTTTAAAATGAATACAGGTATTAATTCGGACTCTAAACAAGCCCTCATTCCAGATGCCTCAGGGGTGCCAATATGGTTTGAGGAATAAAGCAGATGTTACAGCTGAAGTCAAGAAACATTGATAAAAGGTCCCAGGACAGTAACTGAATAGAAAATGCAAGACTGGTTTCAGACTTGAGGGAGATGGATGGTAACTCTGTATGGAAGGTGGTGTTTGGGGTTTTGTTTGGTTTCAGCTTTCGGCCTGTTTCTTTTTTTCTCATTCCAGTTCTCACTGTTGGCTGGAAGAAATTGGCAGTTGGCTTGAATTCAGTGATTACCTTTAAAATTAAAATTTACAAAAGCTATGCATTTCCTCCCTTCCTCAAGAGAAGAAGCAGTTACTGAACTATGTCATCTATTTATGTATTTATTGATTAGCTTGTTTGCTTATTTTTGTCCTCAGCAGGGAAACCTCTCCTCTTGCCTTTCTGCTCATTCTACCTGAGTTAATTTGCTTTGTCGGAAAGGAGTATGCGCGTGTTCCTGATCCAACGCCCGAATGCATTCCTTTAGCTACCAAAAGAAAGAAAAAACAGGGAAAAATAATCAGTCATGTGCTGGCAAGGAACTGAACTGCATCAAACCAAACCTACCCGGCTCCTGTGTCACCTTTGACTCCTA